>JAAAKG020039186.1:0-19103 GCA_010014905.2 Druon quercuslanigerum
AATAATTAATTTAATTAATAATATTCGTTTGCATTATTTATATCTATTTGTATTATTTATTCAAATTTGAATGTATATTTAAACTTTTAAAAATAATATAGAATAAAAAATATTTTATTTGTTTGATACACATACTATTTAGTCCAATACAAATAATTAAATTAACAATTGAAGGATGATAAAAAAAATTGACTTATTATGCACAAATCGAAATAATTATCAGCGGCCGATAAAATTAGAAATTAATTTTTTTAGTTCGATTAATTTTATACGTTTAAATTTATTTTTGAATCAGGTTTTACATTTTTTTATAAATAAACAAATTTGACGAAAAAAATGACCATTTTTTCTATTTGACGTTCCCGATGCTCGTCAAAAAGAGGAAAATTGTTTAAATTGCCAAAGTTGCATAGAGTAGCATCAGTTAAAGATGTTCCAATATTATAAAATGAATTAAAAAAATTCTTGTAAACAAATTATTTGTTGAAAAAATGTTTTGTACGATTATCCAAAATTATACTTTTTTCAAGTAATATTGCAATAAATTTTAATGGAAACAATTTTATATTTTAAAAAATTTCTCTTTAAATTATTATTGTTTATATTATAAACAAATTTAATAAACTAATGCAGTAATCAGGCATTTTTCGATTGGAAAATTCGTTCTTTTCGATTTCAATTTTTTGTAATTAGGAATTTTATGACAATTCTAGCAAAATGCATAATTTGTTGTTTAATCTTATGATTTTGTTGAGAAAATTGAATAAACAAATGCATTATTCGGGCATTTGTCGGCAGAAAAATTTGGTTTTTTCAATGCCAGTATTTTCATTTGGGAACTTTATGAAAATTTAAGCAAAATTCATAATAATTTGAACAGTTTTATGATTTATTTAAACAAATTTAATAAAAAAATGCATCAATCAGGCATTTGTCTACAGAAAATTTTTTTTTTCTATTTAAACTTTTTTAATTAGGAACTTCATCATAACTTCAGCAAAATTTATAATTTTTTTATCAAATTTATGAATTTTTTAATTAAATTTAATAAACAAATGCATTATTTGGGCATCTGTCGACAGTAAAAATCTTTTTTTTTCGATGTCAGAATTTTAATGGGGATCTTCATAATAAATTCAGCAAGATTAATTATTAGTTAATAAATTTTATGATTTTTTAAAACAAATTTCACAAACAAATGCATTATTCGAGCATCTGTGGACGAAATTTTTTTTTTTCGATTTTAGACTTTTATTTGGGATCCTCATAATAAATTCAGCAACATTTATAATTGTTTGATAAATTTTATATTTTTTTAAAAACAATTTCAAACAAATTTAATAAACATATATGCATTCCAAATTATTATCAAGTAATGCATTGTTTATTGAATTTCTTAAAAGAAATGATAAAATTTATTAACTAATTTTGAATGTTGCGGAAATTATCAATAAGTTCAAAACTGAAAAGATTGGCATTAAAAAAACCGAATTTTTCTAACGACAAATGCCCGAATAATGCATTTTTTTATTAAATTTATTTTAAAAAATCATAAGATTAATCAGCAAATTATGCATTTTGCTAAAATTATTCTAAAGTTCCTAATTTAAAAAAATTTACATCGAAAAAACGAATTTTTCTATAGAAAAATGCCTGATTACTGCATTTGTTTATTAAATTTGTTTAAAATATAAACAATTATAATCCTAAGAGAAAATTTAAAAAAATATAATATTGTTTCTATTCAAATTTCTTGCAATATAACTTGAAAAAACGTACAATTATGGAAAATCGTAGTAAACATTGTTTCAACAAATAATTTGTTTATAAAATTTTGGTTTGTTTATTATTTGATATTGGAACATTTTTAGCTTTGTCATTTTTTGTTTGAAAACAAATATTTTTGGCTGAAAAATTATGTTGTTTATTAAAAGTTTAACTTATTTTTTAACATTTATTTTTAATTACATAAAAAGTGTACGTTATTTTGAACCAAAAAGTAATTTTTACCGAGGGGGTAATTTTCTATAAAAAAATTCAACAAAATAGTTAAATTTTCAAAAAAAACAAAAAAAAATTTCTACCAAACATAGAATTAATAAATCTTTAGTTTAAAAAATTAATTTTCAAAAAAAAAGTTAAATTATCAATCAAAATTATGAATCTTTTAAACAAGAAATTTTTTTTCTTATAAAAAGACGAATCTACAACAAAATAATTGAAATTAAAACCGAAAAGTTAAATG
This sequence comes from Druon quercuslanigerum, assembly GCA_010014905.2. Taxonomy (NCBI): domain Eukaryota; kingdom Metazoa; phylum Arthropoda; class Insecta; order Hymenoptera; family Cynipidae; genus Druon; species Druon quercuslanigerum. The sequence continues at coordinate 2,246 of JAAAKG020039186.1, forward strand.
CTTATTCAAAAAAGATTAATTTTTAATCATAAAATTTCATTTTTTATATAAAAAAAAATTCTACCAAGAAAAAGAATAGTTATTTAATTAGTAGCAATAGTTGACTGTTAATTTAAAACAAGCAATTATAAATCAAAAATTAAAAACTAAGACATTTAAAACTGAATTTTTTCAAATACTAAAAATAAAAAATAGTTGAATTTTCAACAGAAATAGTCCAATTTTAAAACAAAAATGATTGAATTTCAACCAAAACAGTCCTAATTTTTCAACAAAATAAACGAATTTTTCAGAAAATTGTTGTGTTCTCAAACGAAGCTATGAATTCTCAACGAAAAATATAATAGTTGTTATTTCAGCAACAAAATATTATTATTAAAAAAAAAATATTTGTATTCAATAAAAAGACGAGTTTTTTCACGATGACTTTCAAAACAGAAGGACGAAATTACAACCATGAACGATTTTTTAGTCAAGAAAGAAAAAAATTTTAACCAAATTTTTGAATATTTAATCCAAAAAGGCAAATTCTCTAGGAAATATTTTAATTGTTAACCAGAAAGTAAATTTTCAATGAAATATTCTAATTTTCTACGAAAATAATTTTTTTTTAAATTACAACAAATTTCATTACAAAGCAGTTCTACTTTTAACCAAGAAGCTGAATTTTGAACTAAAAATGATTGAATTTAAAAAAAAAAATTACTTAAATTAAATTAAAAAATTAAAATTTTAAAACAAAAAACTAATATTTCAACAAATAACTTAAATCTTTAAGCAAGTATTGGAATTTTTTCTCTAAATATAAGAATAGACTTTCTAATTAAAAATAATGAACTTTTTTACCAAAAATATTTAGATTTTCTTATAGGGTTTTATTAATTCAGTTTGCATCTAAGCGAAAAAGCGAAAAAAAGTGGAAGTTTCTTGAGAAAAAAAAACGATGCAGCATGAACTGAGATAAAAAGATATTTTGATTTTTTAGAAGCTGATTAAAATATTCCAGTAAGAAAAAATTTTTTATTCAATAAAAAGCATGTTTTTTTCTTAATAACATTTGAATATGGTACCCGTTCGCGGCACTTTTCGTCAAACGCATAGATTGGCTGTAGCTGTCTGACGTCATTCTTCGCGGGAAAATTCAAACTACGTAAATTATGCAAATTTTTTGATGATGAATAACAATAGTTTATAAACATTGGGGTGGTCCAAAAATGCATTAGAAAAGTTTTGATTCGAATATCAACACCATAAGTCTGTTTCATAGGGTTCGAAACAGTATTTTTGTATTCCACAAGTAAAAAAATGGTTTTTCCGAGTTTTTGGCGCTACATTATAATTTTTTGCGTTTTTTAAAAATGCAAATTGTTTTTCGTATATAAAATACCGGTCTGATTCCTACTCAATTGTATTATTTAATGACGTCACATCTGTTTGAATATGATTAAATATACTTAAACGAGAACTTTTTTTGTTTTAAGTATTAGAAGCCCAGAAAAAATGTGCTTTTCTCCATAACGAAATTAATACCTGCTTCAAGTTTCTAAAAATATGTTTATCTAATTTCATGCAACATCCCTATTGTTTAAAAAGTGCGTAAAGAGGAGAGGAGAGGGGGTAATAGGGGAACAGGGAAATAGGGGAAAGGGGTTAATTTGTATTACGAGTTTGAAAGAAAGAATAGATGAATGAATGTATGTAGAGTTAATTTACCCATGAATTTGGGAACGTATCCGTATTTGACGAACGGGAGGTAGAAGAATATTCCAGCTCCGATGAATCCAGTTGCGTAGAGGTACTCGATTTGAGGCTTTTCGATGATTGGAGCTACGATCAAATAGGCCGAAATCGCAAGAACCAGCACGGGGATTATCAGAGGGCATTTGTAGGGTCTAGGGTGATTTGGCCTCGTTCTGCGCATCACCAGCAATGCGAGCATTGCCCCTCCGTAAAATATCCACGCTGTGAAGGAGAAGAAATCGATCAGGGAGTCGATGTTTCCAGACAACACCATCGCACCTAGAAATCAAGTTTTATCATTATTTATCATTACTGTCGGCTGTCCGTCCGTGTTACTCCGTATACCTTAGCCCACTTTACCCCGTATACCTTAGCCCACTTTACCCCGTATACCTTAGCCCACTTTACCCCGTATACCTTAGCCGACTTTACCCCGTATACCTTAGTCGACTTTAATCCATGTACCTTAGCCGACTTTACCCCGTATACCTTAGTCGACTTTAATCCATGTACCTTCGCCGACTTTACCCAGTATACCTTAGTCGACTTTAATCCATGTACCTTAGACGACTTTACCCCGTATGCCTTAGCCACCTTTACCCTGTGCGCCTGATTTGACTTTAATCCATGTACCTTAGCCGACTTTACCCCGTGCGCCTTAGTCGACTTTAATCCATGTACCTTAGCCGACGTTTCACACAGTACCCAAGATGACTTAACCCATATCTGAACCAACTTTACCCCGAATTCCTTATCCTCTTATCGCTCTAAATGGATTTATCCAGTTACATAACAGGCTTTACTCCGTATACCTGAACCAACTTTACACCCCCTAAACCTTAGCCGATCTTATCCTTTGCCCCATACGATCTTACCCCATAGCGTATATGACTTCACCCGGGGCTTATTTTAAAATGTTGCCTTAATTGGCTTTACCCCATATTCCTTAACTGACTTCACTCCGAATACCTGAGCGGAATTGACCCCATATATCTTATTTACCTCACATCTTGACTGACTTTACCCAGTACCCTAGAAGTTTTTCACTGTATCTTAGCCGACTTTACTCCGTACACCTTAGTTGACCTTATCCCTTGCACAAAAGTTTTTACCCCCTGCCCTAGATGGCTTTACTTCGTGTTTTAAACGACTTTACCCCAAATACCTTAGCCGACATTACTCCGTATACCTTAGCCGACGTTATCCCCTACTCCTGTCGACTTTCCCCAGTACTTTACCCCGTACCTGAACCTACTTTACCCCATATATTTGAACCGACCTTACCCCAAATACCCTAGCCAACATTACTCCGTGTACCTTAGCCAACTTTTTCCAGTATTTTATCCCGTATCTTAACCAGGTTTACCCCATATACCTCAATCGACCTTACCCTGAACAACTCAGCCGATTAAAACGACTTTGCCCAGTACCCAAGAAGAGTTTACCCCGCATCTTAACAAAATTTACACCGTGTACCTTAGACGACTTTACGCCATATGCCTTTGGCAAACCTTATTCTGAACCCTATCCGAATTTACCCCGTATCCTAGGTAACTGTACCAGGGTGGCGACTTGACCGGGAAACCGGGAAATTACCCCGGATTTAATTGAAAAACCGGGAACTTACTTCTGACTAATAAAATTCAAGTTTTCAATTTTTTAAATAATTTTGTTCAACTTAGAAAAGTGATTTCTATTTTATCTTAAGTCGCGGAGTTTTTTTTGAAGAATTATAATTAGGATTTAGAATACAGGAGCTTAAAAAATCCCCGTTCCAAGTCAGAATTCGTCACAACTTAAAAGTGCCTTCTTCTAAATTAGGAACAAAATAAATATATATAATAATAAAATAAATATAATAAATAAATCAAAATACTTTAAATAATTTTTAGATTTTTCTGAATTATAATAGAAAACTTTATTACGTTGCTCATTGTGAATATATCTTTTTTCATTTAAAAATTCAACTGCTTGCGATAACAAGTGAAACTCCTTTGTTAGAAATTAATTATTTTGTTTGAAGATTTATCATTGTAATTGAAAATTCATATATTTTTTAAACTATTTAAATAAAAAATTTATTTCTTTAAATGAAAATTTTACTGTCACATTTTTTGATAGAAATTGATCTTTTCTAGTTCCAAAATTAACAGTTTGGCTGACATTTTTTTTTCATTGAAAAATCAACTGTTTCGTTGAAAATTCACTTATTTTGCTAAAAAATCGATTTTCTTTAAAAAGTGAACTTTCCCTTTGAAAGATAATCTCCTTGTTTAAAAAATCTTCTTTTCTGTTAAAAATTCGAGTATTCCAGTGAAACATTTATCAATTCAGTTGAAAAATCATCTTTTAGGTATAAAATAAAATTACTTTGTTAAACGTTACACTCTTTTGTTGAAAATTAATTTATTGTTTTTGAAGTCATCATTTTAATGAAAAATTCACTTTTTTGATTTAAAAATAGCTTTTTAATTGAAAACTTGTTTTTTCTTTGGATGAAAAAGAATTTTCTAGGGACATTTTATTTTGTTTTTTATTGAAAATTGTATTATATTATTTATTTTTGAAACCGAAAATGAAGCCATTATTCCAGTTCAATATTTTATATTTTTAGTTAAAAATTCATCTCTTTGGTTAAACATTTATTTTTTGACTAGGAATATAATTATTCAATTTTTCGTTGAAAAATTAAAATTAAAAAAGATCACTTTTTTAGTTGAAACAACGTCTTTTTTTCTTTAAAAATTGATTTTTTTAATTTTGAGAACGTATCGCCTTAAGTAAAAATTCTTTAGTTTTTGGTTGAAAATTCAACTTTTTCAGTTGAAGATTCATAATTATTTGTTGGCTATCGAGTCGTTGGATATATTTTGCTAATTTCTAAAATGGTAATTGTAAACTGGACACTCTTTTGATACAGTTTTTTATTTTAATAATAACCGTAATTTGTTGAAAACATAGATAATTTCTTTACACAAATGAAAAATAAATATAACTTCTCTATCTAATTTTTTATTTTTGATCATTTAATATCAATATTTATTTCATAAAGCACTACACGAAAAAAGAAAAACATGAACACATCACATCGAGTCGCCAGTTATTGGTCAGTTAAACACTCATCATTTTAGTTGAAAATTCACCTTTTTCGTATAATGTTTAAGTATTCGAGTTCAAGATTCATTTATTTTTTTTTTAAATTATATGATAACATTACTTTTAGTTGATCAGAAAAAACTAAAAAACTGAACCGAAAAAAATCGAGAAATCACCGGGAATTTAAAATCGTCCGCCGCATCACCACATATTTTTCCCTCTGCACTATGGGAGGGGGGATAATAAGTCGCTGCCACGGTGCGTGCATAATGCGTCTCATATCGCCATCACGGCGTGATTTACGTATGACTGCGTCTGACAGCCTATCTGCAACGCACGCGTGCGTTTCTTGCCGATAATTAAAGATTAATCCCATAATAATCATCTAATTCAATCCTAGATATATTGTGAAATTGAAATATTGGAAATTCCCCAGTATAAAGAAAATAATAAAAATGATTAGTCTGCCTTTTCCCGAAACGAAATGTGAAAAATTTTCAAATTCGCGCTATAAAAATTACAAGTCTGCAAGTTAGTAAGTTACTAGCTTGTAATTATAAGCACTTGTATTTTCTGTTTCACAAGAGTCTTACTTCTAATGTAATTACAAGTAATATCTTCTACAAGTCGCAAGCGCTTTTACAAGTGCACGCACGCGCACTTAACTTATGGCTGTTAACCTCCAAATGTGACTGTGCGTGTTGCTGTATCGACGATTAATTCTTTAAAGAAGATAAATGTTGTGCCAAGGCCTCGAAGCAAATAACAAAGACAAAAAGGATCAGTGTTTTAAAAAAGACACGCTCCTTAGTCTTTCCTAACCTATAAATATGTACACTTCTTTTAACGTATTTAATTCTTTATCGACTTCAGAATAACCGATAATTATAACTGAACTTCGATAAGTGCTTCTTTACTTAATTCATAATACAATTTTCTTGGTCAGAAATTTCAGTAAACTTCTTTAAAATATAACTTGTATTTTCTCTTACCACGTTTACCAAACCGCAAAGACCCTCCGAATTTTTTCTACAAACGACAACTGCTACTTATAAGACGAAACCTTTATGAAACAGAACACTTGTAAAACTGCGGGATATTACTTGTAAAAGGAGTCGCCCTACTTGTAACTTGTAAAAAGTACAAATGACTATGAAACGCCCACTTGTAATACAAGTTACAATTCCCTAGACTTTTACTTATAAATTGCAACTTGTAGGTTTTATGAAATAGGCCCCAGTTGAAAATGATGATGGCCGTCGCGTGACGCGCTCACTTGTCTCCCCGCTGACCCGGTCTGACCCACGCAGTCTCCCGCCATCAGCACGCGTCAGCCTGTGTCACTCCATTGTTTTCCGCGGGTTATTGCAATAATAGTCACGAAGTAATAATATTATTTCTTATTACTATTACTTCGTGAATATATTTAAAGTGGTTTGGTGGTTTGGTTGTTTTGTAGTTTCGTGTTTTTGTGGATAACTGAATATACAACAGTTCCTTGGATCAACGCAACTTATTGTCAATCGCAGAGTGGGTACTTATTTACAGCTCGCATGTCACCGTCAGGCGTGCCACCTTCACGCGTACGAGCGATTTGCGTCGAAAATGATTGCGCATTGTCTGCCCGGGTGATGGCGTGGCGTGCGGGACAATCCGCACGCGTGCGAGTCATTACGCCATCATTGTGCGCGCATATTGTTATCTGGGGAGGAGCCTACTTTGATTAATTTTTTTGTGATAACATCAACAACTTAAATAATAAGTAATTTCGTTTTTATATTGTAAATTGTAAACTGTAATTGATAGCGCATTGATATTTTGAATATGATTTACCTGCAACGAGGGAATGAAATATAAGACCCGGAGCAGGTGTGAAGCGACGAACATGGACGTAGCTCAAACAGTCGAGCAAATGTCCTTCCCTGGAAGCTGCGAAACAAAGTCGACCAGCAGCAAATAGAGTTCCATTCGCTGATCCAAAAGTGCTTACAGCCACTGACAGGGGCATCAACCAGGCCATCACTCCCAGAATACGGTTTCCAAATGTCTGAAAAGGAATTTCAATTTTTACACGGATGTAATACCTATGTTAGAAATTTACATGTTCATGTAAAATTTCATGTGCAAATTTACGTGGATTTTCGCAACAAGTGAAATTTCATGTTGAAATTTACGAGAATTTGCACCTGAACTTTGTCCAACTAGATTACAGTACACATATAAATAGTAACCCTTCCCTGTTGAAAACTTCTGATAAAAATTGCTTTCCGAAGCTTGTCACATCTTTCAGATCCTTTCCGAAATCTGCATCCGAAATTCTATCCGAAACTGTACCTTTATTTTAATTCTTTCAGAATTTATCAGAATTTATCAGAAAGTGTCCCAGCGACATCTTTCCTTTTTTTTCGATCTTTTCTGATACTTTCCCGCGCGTATTTTTGTCAGCTTTTATCAGATTTTATCAAGAAAGTAAATTATGTAATATTGTTATCACGAAGTACTACAAGGAGACTGAACGCCTATGGCAGAGATCGTGGAAAACAGCCCACCATCGAGATCCCCTGTACTCAGATTTTTATTTATTCCCAGACGAGAGCGCTACGTGCGGAAACTGCAGGAACGACGAGATCACGTGACGTCGCGGAAACACTTGGTGCCGTGTTTGGAGCAATAACACATTAATAATAAAACTCTGTGATGTTGCGGATTTCCCGAACATCACAAAAATAAAGTTAGCTGAAAATCTAGTAAAATACGCTTGGTTTGCATTGAGAGTAAATTCGGCACTCCTTATTGTTATTTGTTTATTTAGGAATTATTTGTCTATGTTTCCTTTTTTTGTTTTTCATTTTTTTTGTCGCTAAAAATCGCTGTGAGACTTTGGAATGTCGCGGTCTTGAGTGGTGAATCTTGAAGGTCTCCACCACCTCATATTGCGTCATCGACTAGGGTCTGTCGTCCCCTCCACCTTAGCGAGGCTTCTCCTCTCCTGTGACCTTCGGCGTATTCTTCTTCTGGCTTTACCTCCTGGATTATTGTATCTGCTCACTCTTTGGCCGTCTGAGATCCACGACATGTCTCTGATGAAAATGGACCAAGGCGATTACCAGCGTAATTATTTATAAAATTAGGTAATTTCGCCACCTTGTATATTTATTTAATTTCTGGCTGTTGATGCCGTCTCTCTTATCTATTTTTTTGGGAGACATGGAGTCCAAAACAACATCTGCCGTTCGAAGCATGGACTTCCGTTCTCCAATTCTCGCACAGGAGTGTATTCGGCCACCCCGCTAGCCTCGACTTTCAAGGACCACTTTTGTCGCTTTTCGAGAATAAGGAAGGAATTTTGGGGGATGTCTTGAGGTAGCGAGGCAAAGGAAGATACAACAAAGAGAAGAAAATGCGATAGGGCACACTAATGGGAAACGAGCCTACATGAGGATCTCTCTCTTGACCATAGCCATTAAAAATTAGTCCTCTGCGCAGGACACTTATTATTTCTCTCATCAAGAACTGTTCATCGCGTTAGCGTACGTTGATTCCAAAATTTTAGTCTGGTTTGTGAACTCAAGGTGTGAACCACGTGCTCCTCGACGACTTGCGGATTAACTAGTGTGTTAAGGTCGAAAATCATGTGCCTTTTTATTTTATTTGAATTTTACCCCAGAAATGTTTTCTCAGTTTCCCAATGTATCCCTGTAAAATTGCATTAGCACTCGAGCTTCACCTTAACCCCTTTTAATTAGTATTGTAATTTTGATTGTTAATTTTCCTTGTGAAGAAGTTATCGCTTTGAAATTGTCGTAATATAAGGATTTTAGAAACTGTAGTATGATAAAATCTTTATCGAAGCCACGGTTCATGTTATTGTGAATGTACACCTAAGTCCTTGGAAAATAATTATAATAAATTAATTTTAATTACCATTTTGAGATCGAATTTTGCCAATTCATTGAAACCCGACCCCTCTAACATTACTCACTCTTGTATAGAGGCTGAGCTAACCATTTAGTTCAAGTAATAGTTGCTACCCGATATTATTATTCCATTTATTTATTTTTGTTTGTTTTATAGTTTTTTTTATTTTTTTTCTCACTTACATCACTCGTATCTCTCTTATCGATTATCGCCCATGTCCCTGATTGAGAAATTTTAGATATTAGGAATTGTGGGGTTTGAAATTAAGAATTCCATATTTCTGACCTGTGAAGGGTCACGTGTTATTAATTTTTTGCTTTCGTAAACATATTCGGTTATCTTGCTTTTTGAGCGTTTTTCTTGAATCTGTCCCAAAAAAGGTCTAACGCCCGGCTTAAAGTGGTTTGTTGTAAAGAAGTAGTTATTTAGGAAAGGGCAGGTTGTGCGCGACTAACAGGACCACAAAATTCTACTATGAAAAAAAATAGTGGAGTTACAACGCGCACATCGGAATTACAGTTATTTCAATTGCACGTTATAGTTTTGATTGCTTTTTCGGGTAGTACACTAGATCTTCCATGTCTCTAATAACTTTTCATTATTTTTCTATTTCTCATGTTTATGAGGAATTTTTATTATTATCACTTCGTGATGACACCCGACATAACGAAACTTAACCTATAACGGCAATCGATGGTCCACACTCCATATCAGATGACAATTTCTAATTGCGCATTTTCACTGAAGGGGCGCTCGCATCGCGGAATAAATGAAAATCCGAGGACAGAGGATCCCGAAGTAGTGCCAGCTGAAATACATGGCGTTCAGTCTCCTTGTAGTACTTCGTAATTGTTATGTAAGTTTTGGGTAAAAGAACTTAATATTTAATTATTATGTAACAGTAAATGAACTTTTAAAATTAAAATATATTCAAGGGTTAGAAAGTAAAAACTTATTCATTTAACAAATTTCGAAGTTTAATAATTTTATCAATTCAATAATTTTTTCAAAATTATAATTGTTCAAAATTTTTGATACTAAAATAGTGAAAAATGTTGGATAAGGTGCCTTACTTTCTAAACCTTGTTTAAAGAATTATTCTGTTCAAATTATTATTTAAACGTTTTAAAAATAATTTGCAAAAACAAAATAATATATATTGTTTTCAATAATTAATAATTCTTTGATAAAAATAAATAGGATGTTTCTGATAAAATCTGATGGAACACTAGTAGAACACTTCTGATACGATCTGATACAATTATATTGGGACAAATTTTCGGAAGGAAACTGCAAAATTCGGCAAGAATCTATCAGAAATTTCCGTTAAGAATCTTTCCGATTTTTTCGGCAGGGTTCCACTTGTAAATTTACGTAAATTTATTTATCCAACCACGTTAAAATCCACAAGGAAAATTAAAAACGTCCATATGGATTTCTTTGTACATTTAATTCAGCCAAATGGAAATCGACATGGAAAGTTGAATCGTTAGAAGCAGATTGTTTTATTTTTTTTATTTTTTATATTTACTGTATGCATATACAGTTAAAACTACCGTTTAAATTTCCACGTGGATTTTCACGTAAATTATCACATGAATTTCCACAGAAATGCTCATGTTAATTTCCACATTAGTTTCCACATGAAACTCAACGCAGATTTGCACATGGATATTTTAACATGGAAGTTTAATTTATGAAGAATTTAATATCGTTTCCCATTTTATTTTTCGTTTTTAAATTATTTTCGGATATTTAAAAACTGTTCTATTTAAAAAGTAGTTATTCCAAAATTATTGCTAAATATCCTCAGAAAGAATAATATATAAGTAATTATAAATAAAACAAAAATAGCTTCTCTGCTTTTTTAAAACTTAATCTTACCTTTGATCCAACTCTCTTTATTTAGAGACAGCTCATAAAATATGCAGCTCTCATCTCTATTCAAATTCAGATTTGATTCATGAATATATAACATCTGATATATTTTACGACTCTTTAAAACGTAATCTCTGCAGGAGCTTCCTCCCACACTCATCTTTCCGAGATTCTCATGCTTTATAAGATATAAAAACAGAGAATGCTTTCTTTTTATCACGGTCGAGCTAAACCAATTTAAGTTGCAAAATACTTCATAATAGGATTTTATAAAGCATTGTAGTAGAATTTAATCCCACGGACATTTTAAGTCCAGAATAAAAGAAAAACAATACGGTCCTTTTGGATAAAATTTGATTTTTATTTTTAAAATATTAAAAACTTAAAAATTCTTTGCCTATAGAATCTTCCGAGTGATTACGATAGCCTATAATTCCATGAGACTCAAGGGCCCTTGAAATTACATACAGAATAATTTTACTTTTAGAATTTTGTTCATTGTTAAATCACTGCCAAGCTGGACTAATTTATTTTGAAAAATACTTCATAATAGGCTTTTCTAAAGCATTATAGAACTCATTAATCCTAGGGACATTTTAAGTCCGGAATAAAAAAGCAATACGGTCCTTTTTGTAAAAACTTGATTTAATTTTTAAAACATTAAAAACTTAAAAAATCTTTGCATATAGAATCTTCCGAGTGATTAGGCTCAGAGTGAATCAGTCAGTTGACAGAACGCTTCGATTTGTTATTGACTCGCACGGTCACAGTCATAAATTTGGCAACGTCGCGTGTGAGCACGCATGTTATTCGAAATTCGCGCATGAACTAGAGCACGTGGAACGGGTGAACGTTGCCACATCTTCAGTTCACTGACGTCAGTCAGACTTACTTTTGTTGATCTTAAAATGTCCGCCGGATCACATACTACCATAATCATTTCACAAATCTTATATTTCTTACAATTGAGGTTGGTTTAGCCCCTCCAAGATTTCCATACATATCTACTTTCGACTACAAAAAATATTCCTCAGGTGCAACTATCCTATACTTTGTCTGAATTAAAATATCTTTGATTAATCCTTCAAATTTTAACCAACTATTTGTATTTTCTAATCTATTTTTTCTGAATAAAAAAAAGGGGAAAAATTACCACAGCCACTGCCTCGCTGTCGACCATCTCCGAGGGCGACATGGCCGCCAGATAAGAGATGTTAATCAGCGCATAGCAGAGGGTCACCAAAGGAATTCCAATCATGATCGACCTTGGTAAATTCTTGGACGGATTTTTGATCTCCTCCGTAACGTAATTCAAATTATTCCATCCATCATACGCCCACAATCCCGTATAAAAAGCAGTCGCCAATTTTCCGATATTCAGACCTTCATCGTCGTTCCCTAGATCACTTCTGAACTTGAATGGGTCCCTCAAATGTTGCGTGTTACCCAGGATCAATTTATAAGACCCTCCAACGATGACGACGAGGATCGCTATCAATTTTGCTGCCGTGAATGCATTTTGGACGCCGGTTGCTAAATTGACACTGTAGCAATTCACCAGGAGTATGACAACAATCGCCAGCAGTGCAACAAGTTTTACGACTTCCTGCGGAGGATCGCATTCAGCAACGAAAGCCTCCACGGCATACTGGGCAAATGATAGGCAAATTATCGCCATTTGCGAGGGTTTTAGGACCAGTGTTGAAACCCAGGAGAAGAGAAACGCCGGTGGGGCGCCAAAGGCGTCCATAAAGTAGGCGTACTCTGCACCGCTGCTGGTGTTCATGGTCCCTGCAAATAAATAAAAAGTTCACCTCTAGCTGACAGTTTTTAATAGTTTAAGGTTTAAAGTGGAAAGAGTTGAAAATTAATTTGCAGAATCCAACGACCAAGATTGGACAACCACCAGAGCCTTCTGCAAGGTGGAACGGTCCTTCCAAATTTTTTTCTTCATAGTTAAAAATACTCTAATTTTATGGCCAGTCCGACTTTTATAAGAACATCAGACTCACTATCAGGGATAACTGAGGTAACTCTTTCGGGATGTCAATACGAACATCTCGTTTTCACTCATTTCGACCATCCACGAAGGAGGATATACGTCATCGCGTATGGTCAATTGCTTGATTTGTGCGCGTCAATCATGCGCGTGAAAATTTAAAGGGTATCGCTAATTGGCTCCAATTATCGTAACGGACTCTTAGACCGCGTGGTGCTATTATCCGTTAAAAAAAGAAAGTTTTTACCCTTATTCCAGTGTAAAGTGAGTACTTTTGTGAGAAATCATTTAACCGATCTGATTCTGCAAGTACCTGATTTAAATACGTAATTGTAATGTTAATATTTTTCACAACTAATGTGACATTTTAGACATTAATTTTAATTTTTTTGGAGGTTAATACCAATTTGAAGTAGATTATCACTAATTTGCTAATCACTGTTAATTCTAGAATTAATTGATTTAGGTTAAACTTGAATTTTATTTATTTATTTTAAATTAAATCTTTATTTTTCAGTTCTGACATCCTCCCACTCTCGAGATTCGTGCAAGGACACATGGCAGGACTATTTTAAATTCTTTTTTTTGTAGAAGATTCATAATTTTAATAGAAAATTTATATTTTGTGTTTAAAAAACGAACTTTTTTTAGAATTTTACTTTTTTGGAGTACAAAATTAATTTTTATCTTAAAATTTAACACTTTGGTTGAAAATGAACTTTATGTTAAAATTCATTTTTTTCAAATTATAATTTGAAAAAGGAAACTTTATTTTATTTTTTTCGTCCTTTTTATATTTATTATTATTTAATTACAATAAAAAAACACTTTTCCTTTTTATTAAAAGAAAAAAATTCCCGGTCATTTTCCGGTTCCCAAAAATTCTTTACGGTCAATGATATTTCAAAAATCGAAAACTAAATCTAAAAATTGTTCCATTTGAATTCATAAAAACTGAACTGCAAATAAAAGAACCTCACTTCAGCAGAAAATAAAAATTTTTCTTTTTAAATAATTTTCCATTGAGAATCGTTATCCCCCTGGTAGTCCAGGCATCTTCTACTTTTGTTACACAATAATTCGAGTCTACGGTTTAAAAAAACACTTTATTTATAACATACTAAAAATGTTACTTCGAACTCGAGGGGGAACCCGGTTTTTAAAAAAAGAAAACATTTCCAAAAATTACATTTGCTTGGACGGATGATTCCCATTGCATTTTAGAGCAAAATGTTCAACAGAAGAAAGAAAGAGAACAAAATTATGAGAAAGTTTTGTTAAAAAAATAATCCTCTATCTTTAATAGGTTCCGAGTTATGGTACATTGAAAAGTCCCCACTTTTTTCGATTTTCAGCGAAAAAGCGCTAAGTTTCAAAAATCACTGTGTAACTTTTTACCTAATTATTCTACTTTTTTAGTACTTTTGTGGCAAAAAAAGTTATTGTAATTGATTGTTAATGTAATATATATTTTTTTATTAATAAGAAAATAATTTTAAATAATAATTGTTTATAACAATATCTTAACTTAACACTTTTGAGTACTTTTTTTAGTACTTTTGTGGCAAAAAAGTGATTGTTATTGATTGAAAATGTAATATATATTTTTCATTAATAAACAAATAATTTTTAATAATAATTGTTTATAACAATATCTTGTCTTAACCACGTTTAGGAACTTTTTTAGTACTTTTGTGGCAGAAAAGTGATTGTAATTGATTGAAAATGTAATATATATTTTTTATCAGTAAGCAAATAATTTTTAATAATTTTTATTGTTGATCTTAGGTTTCTTGACCAGGGAATATTTATTATTAATTTTAGATGTTAATTTTGTTTGTCTACTGTAATAAATCAATATTATTAAAATTGAAAATTCAAATTTGGAATTAAATAAAATTGCGTGCCCTGAAAAGATCTACTAATTTTCCTTTAATAAATTTTGGATAGGACAAGCAGTTTCCGTTTTAATCGCAAAAAAAAATAATATTCAAAATTTTTAAATTAATTTTTCGAAAAATTACACAAGGTACGGACTAAAATTAACAGACTAAAGTTGTCCACACTGAAAAGATCTATAAATTTTTATTAATCATTTTTAGATAGAACGATTAAATTTTCTTTCAATCGTAAAAAATAAGATAATTTTTTGTTTTAATTGTGGAAAACTGATAAAAGAGATGAACAAAATTTAAATACAAAAGTTGTTTAACCAAAAAATATCTACAAGTTTGTTATAAACTACAATAACATTTTATTTAACAAATATTTTCGCCTACATTACATCTACATTAAATATAAAGAAATTAGATTTATGGCAAAATGATACAAGTTGCAGTAAAATGTTTAATAACAATTTTTATTTTAATAAAATGTCCATTTTTTATTGATAAAAAAAAGACAGTAAAGATACTTTTGTTTCAATACTAATGAATGTCATGAATTGTAATAATATAAGTTTAGTGAAATGATATACATTTTTTAGGATGGCAAAGCAGAAAATGTAATGCAAAATGAGAAATAAATATTAATTTAATCATTAAAAAGGAGATTCGTACTGATATAGTCGAAAATAATCTACAAAAAGTCGCATTTTCGACGAAATCGAGTTCGAAGCACGAGATAAGTGATGAGAATGTTTTCGTTAAAGCCGAAGGAGCTTTAACTAAAGAGAATTCACAATCACCAAATGACAGTTGTCGATGCTTGGACCTTTCATTTTAAAAGGCTTGCACATCGAGCGTGTAGCGCGAGACCCAACAGTCGCACGTTCCAAGCGCGCTCAAGCTTGCGAGCAGAGCGAGCCGCTCGCCTAGCACACTACTAGAATGTGCCCGCGCGGCGGGCAGATTTTTTTTGTTGAATTTACGCTAAATTGACTCTACTTTTATTTATTATGTACGAATTTTGTCGTGAAACTTTTCCAATTTTGGTCAAAAATGCAAAAAAAATGGAATTTTTGAAACCTCGCAATTCCCAAACGAATAGGGCTAAAAGATTTTATTTTTTATAGATTTACGCAGATTTTTGTATACTATATTTCATCCTCTGGCATCATCAACGCAAACTAAATCTGACACGATTTATTTTGAAAAAATTGAACTCCACTTTTTTGCCCCTAAAAAAAGGCAAAAATGGTCAACTTTGAGGGGTCACAACTTATGACCTATTAGAGGTATAACATTCTTATTTTTTGGGAATCACAGCAAATTGAGTCTACTTTCACTCATATGTGAAACACTTTTCCGTAAAATAATTAGGTAAAAAGGTACACAGTGATTTTTGAAACTCAGCGATTTTCCGCTGAAAATCGAAAAAAGTGGGATTTTTTAAATGTACGATAACTTGGAACCTATTAAAGACAGCGGATTATTGTTTTTACAAAATTTTTTCATAATTTTGTTCTCTTTCTTTCTTATGTTGGACATTTTGCTCTAAAATGCAATGGGATTCATCCGTGGTCCGAATTATTGTGGAATTTCACTCTTTTGGACTATGGATAAATTCCAATTCCAGCTCGGAATTTATTTAAATTCTCAAATTCCCATTTCCAAGACAAATTATAATTATTTTTAATAAATTCCAGTTTCAAATCAGAATTGTTTAAAATTTGAAAATTTTTTCTCTGAACACAGAATTGGAATTCGTTGGCAAAATTTCATCTTCCAATTCAGAATTTTGTTCCTTTTTGAAAATTTTTCGAGAATTATTCTTATTCTGGATAAATTCCAGTTTCAACTATAAATTTTTAAGAAATTGGCAGTTCCCTGTTTAAGTTTAAAGTTAAAATATTTAAATTTTAAGTAGTTTAAAAATAGTTTAAAATAGTTTTAAATTGTTTTATATTTTTATTTTAAAATCTTGAAAGATCTACATGCTGTTTTACATTTTCTCAATTATTTTTTTTAATTCTGCTAAATTGAAGAAATTATCTTAAAATATTCCACATTTATTTTTAAACATTTTGTAAATCGATATTAATCTTTTTAAATATTCTCTTAAAACTAATTTATTAAAATAAAACCTCATTTTAAATTTTCCTAGGATATGTTTTTTATTCTTCTGAAGCCTGTCAAAATTCTTAAAAATTTCTTAAATTTTTTGTTCGAAATCTGCCAAAATCTATAAACAAATTAAATTTGGTTAAATAGAACAATTAAAAATTGTAACGTTCAAAGTTTAGTTTTTTTGTTTAGTTTTGAATATTTAATTTATAATTACTTTAAA
>JAAAKG020039197.1:0-19103 GCA_010014905.2 Druon quercuslanigerum
AATAAAAATTGACTCCAATCAAATATCATGTTAAGTAATCAAAATTCAGTTTTTCTCTGTCTACTTTAATCGGTTAAAACCTTTGTGATAATAAAATTTAAGTAATAAATACAGCTATAAGCATTTTTAATTTCTAATGTAGCTTAAGGTGACGATTACTAGTGCATTTACGTTATTCCAATTGAATACTCCTTCATTTTAGTTGAAAATTTATCGTCTTGGTTGAACATACATTTTTTGACTAAAAATAAATTTATTTAATTTCTGATTGAATAATTATCTTTTTTTTTGTTAAACATTCGTTGATTTTCGTAGAAATTAATCTTCTTTTTTAAAAATTCACCTTTTTGGTCAAAAATTCTATTATCACAGTTAAACATTTATTTTTTTAATTTCAAATTCCACAATTCCACTTAAAGATTTACAACTTTTGTTGAATATTCAGCAATTTGTTTGTAATATTCCATATTTTTAGTTGAAAATTTATTTGTTTGGTTAAAGATTAATTTTGTTAAGTTAAAATTTAATTATTCAAGTTGCGGTTGACAATTCATCTTTTATAGTCAAATTAAATTTTTTTGTTTATTAAAAATTCAGCAGTGAATTTGAAAATTTATGTTTGCATTATTTTAATAATTTTGGTCAATTTAGGAAAGTCAATTCTACTTTATATACATTTGCAGATTTTTCAGATTATCTCAGTTTAATTAAATCTTAATTTATGGTTGAATTTTTATTTATTCAGGAATCAAAGTAGTTGTTTGAAAATGTGTGTACTTGAAAAAGATTTGCCTCTTTTGTAACAAATTAATATTTATGGTTGAAAATTCATCTTTTTGGTATAATACTCAACTATTCCAGTTGAAGATTCATCGTTTTAGTTAAAAATTAATCAGTTTGGTTTAAAATGAATTCCTTCAAGTGAAAATTTATATGTCCATTTTTGGTTGAAAATGGATCCTTTCTTGTTTAAAATTGAACAATTTTAATGAAAATTTGTCTTGTAATTTAAAATTGAACTATTTCGTTGAAAATTCACATATTTGGTTAAAAATCGATTTTTTGGCTAGAAAATGATATTTTTCTTTCCAAGTTAATCTTCTTGTGTAAAAATATTTTCCTTCCGGTTAAAAATTCAAGTATTAAAGTTCAATATTTATGATTTTAGTTGAAAACAAAATTACTTGGTTGAAAGTTAAACTCTTTTGTTGAAAGTAAATTTTTTGGTTGAGGATTCATCATTTTGAAAATATGCTTCTTTTTTTGTGGAAAATTATTATTATTTTCTTTTAACTGAAAAAATAACTATTATTCCAGTTAAATATTTAATAATTTTAGATACAAATCCATCTCTATGGTCGAACATCTATTTTTTCTCTAAAAATTTAATTATTCAATTTTGCATTGAAAAATGATCTTTCTTAGTTGAAAATTCATTATTTTTGGTAAAAAGTAATCTTCATTGTTGAAAATGTGTCTTTTTGTTTAAAAATACAACTATTTCAGTTAAAGTTTTTCAATTTTAATTGAAAATTGATCTTTTTGTTTAAAAACATAACTATTTTTTTTAAAGTTAGTTTTTTTTTAAAGTAAATTTTTCAAATGGAAACTTAGCCTATTCTAATTGAATATTCCATAGTTTGAGTTAAAAATTCTTCTGTTCAATTGAAATTCATTTTTTCAACCTAAAATTTAATAATTTTTTAAGTTTTCATTGACATTTTAGCTTTTTTAGTAAAAAATTAATTTTTGTTGTAAGGCCAACTATTGCAGTTGAATATTTATTGTTTGAGTTGAAAACTCATATCATTTAGGATCCTTTAAAAATAAAAACTGGACAAAAATAAAAATTCTCATTTTTATTTTTTATTTCTTAGTTTTGTCTAGAGATTTTTTTGCTGGGAAATTTTTTCAACGGGAAATTTTTTTAAAATTAAAATTGAAGCATTTTCATGGTGGTTGTCTAAATTTGAGATCGTTGGATTCATGGTTTTATTTTTAGGAATTCTATACAATTATTTAATTTTGAACGAAGAAAAAACGGATATTCAAGAAAATAGTTAAATTTTCAACCAAAAATTGAATAACTAAATTTTTAGTCAAAAAACAAATTTCAACCAAAGAGATGAATTTTTATCTAAAAGTATGAAATTTTCAACTGAAATAATAGTTACATTTTCAGTATACGCTAAAATATTTCAAATTCTGTAAAATTCCTTAGAATTTTTAAAAATAGCCTCAAATATTAACAATCCTTTGGAATCACTTCAAATTATTGAAATCTAATTACAATACACAAGGTATTTCAAATTTATGAAGATTTCGAAGGGTTTAAAATATTTTAGGGCATTTTAAAATGTTTTAGGGTATTTTACCAGATTTCAAGGAATTTTCAATTAATTTCATGGGATTTCAAATAGGTTTACAAAATTTATTGAACTTTATAAGATTCCAAAGGAATTTTTTATTGATTTTGAACATTTGAAGGGATTTCAAATCATTTAAAAAATCTTAGGGTATTTTAGAGCTTTATAAAATTTCAAAGGATTTCAAATATTTCAGATATTTCAAATATCTTGTGTATTGCAAGTAGATTTCAATAATTCGAAGTGATTTCAAAGGATTTTTAAGATTTTACGTTATTTTAAAAAATTTTAAGGTATTTTCATTTGATTTCAATTTCATTTGGTTTCAAATATTTGACGAAATTTTTAAATATTTATTTCAATTCAAGTCAAATTAACTATTAATTCTTATTAATTGATCCAGAATTCTTTTGCGTTTTTTAAATTCTTCTAATTTCAGTTAATTCTGCTCAACTTAATGTTTTGGTTTTTTTTTTTTAGTTTTTGTTCAATTCATCCTGAAGCCATTGAAACTTGCATTGAATTCTTAGGCATTTCATGAAATTCATTTTAATTCTCTTGAGTTTTTAGAAATTTGGTTCAAATTTACGTGTACAATGGAAATTTTTTATATTTTTAAACTGTTTTCAGTTTGCTCTGGTTTTTAAAAATTCATCTTGAATTTTTCTATATATCATCAAATTTTTAAATCCCTTAAATTCTTTGAAATTAATTTTATTATCAACTTTTCAATTTTAAGATAACTTCAAAATAATACATTCATAATTAGAAGCTTTTATTAAATTTCAAATATTATTTCTGTCTAAAATTTTCCACTTTTAAATCATTCAATTGGAAATTTTTTGATTAAGAAAAATAACAATTACTGAATATTAGAAAAATCTGACTTAACTTAAAATCATTAATAATTATACATTAAATATTGTAAACTAAACAAAAAAAAAACTTTGAACGTTTTAATTACAATTTTTCTATTAAAAAAAATTTAATATGTAAGTGAAATTGTTAAATTTTGATGTATAAATAACAATTGAACAGCTACTATTCTTAAGAAAAATTCGAGTAATTTGTAAAAAAAGATATTTAGATGTTTTGAAAAAATTCAAATATAGTTTAAACTTTAAAATAATCGGATGTAATTTAAATGAAGTCTGTATGTGTACCAACAAAATCCGGCTATTCGTACCAAAATTCCAGTGTAAATAGCTCACGACCTAATTTAAAATAGAATATAGATTTTTGCAGAATTTGAACAAAAAATTTAGAAACCTTTTAAAAACTTTGAAAGGTTTGAGAAGAATAATTAACATTCATAGGAAAATTGAAAATGATTTTTTATTTTGAAAAGGTAATTTAGTTACTTTTAAGTAAATATTTAAAAAGATGTAGAAAGATTTACAAAATTATTGAAAATGGATGCGAAAGATTTTAATTTGGCAGAATTAAAAAAAAATGTATTTAAAGAAAAATTGAAATCATTTTAAAGAATATTTAGAAGTTCTGAAAAAATTGTAAAAATAATTTAACATTTGACAAAATGTAAAACAACATGTAGATGTTTTAACAGTTTAAAATAAAATTTCGAAACATTTTAAGAAATTTTAATTTATTCAAAATTAAAATAATTTAACTTTGAATTTCAGAAGTGTTCTGTGTATAAACAAAAAGTGTTATCGTTAGATTTTTTGACGTTTCTACCTAAAATTACTTTAAACTATATAATTAAAAAAATGTTTAAATTCGTTGATTGATCCTTCAATTGAGAGCATTGCCAAGGATAACGTGGATTTATATTTTTGAAATTTAATCTGAATTTTTAACTCTACAATTTTAAAAAGTTTAAAAATTTTTATTTGGCAGTCAAACTGCATTCAATTTTTAAAAATTCAGTGTAAATTATTGAACATTTCAATGAAAAATTAATAATCTAAGACATTTTAAACTTCAATTTTGAAAGTTTAATATTCAAGAGTTCCACTTTGAGTGTTTGCATTTGTAGCTTAGTTTTTATTAATTTAAATGGACAAATTTTTTGCTGTAGACTTCGAGTTTTGAAATTTCCTTTTTCATGAAAAATGCTTTCGAACCGGGTAAAACGGGAAATGACCTGGAGTTTTTTTCTTTAATTTAAACGGCGACCCTGATTTTTCCAAGCAAGATAATTTACAGGAATTGTTTCCTAATTTTTTTTTTTAAAGTAGTGTTTTCTAATATTTTCCTTTTACTTTTAATATTGCAGGTCAAAAAACATGGTGGATATGCAGTGCATGCTCCAAATTTCTCCGACGAGATTATTAATGGCTGGTCATCAGGAAAAACTGATTGATTTTAATCTCACTAGATACACGCAGACAGGATTGGTTAGTATTCTTTCATCGTAATTATAATTCTGGAATTATTTTCTATTATTTCACAATTTCAAATATTTATTTTTTCGACTTTATCTTCATTTTAATATCATTTATATCAGTTATAACTTTTTTCTTATATTGTTTCAATTTTTGCAATATTTTTCTTTTTATTCTAAACCTGTTGCACCATACAAGAAAATGTTTTCACAATAATGGTGATGGTTGGTCTAATTCTATAAAAATTTACCTATGCTATGATCCCAAAAATAATGAAAAATTATTTATCATATTAAATTTAATTTAAATCTTAAGAAAACAGTGAAATTTACACTATCTTTGCAAATTTTTTCTTTAAAATGGACAAAATTGAAAATAAACATTGATATAATTTAAATTCTTACTTTTTCTCCTGTTTTTCAGAAACTTCTACTTTTTCTTGTTTTTCCCATCAATTTTGAACTAAATTAATAGAACCCAAAAAGAAAATCTAATTATTCTTGAGCAAAAATAATTTTTTGTTGTTAAAAAGTCTACCATTATATTTTTGGTTCGAAAATAGTCTGGATTTTTAAAAATTTATTTTTTTGAGAACTTAAGCATTTTGTTGAGAAGCTGTTTAATTTTTGATTGAAAAGTTATCTTGTTTAGTCGAAAATTCAAGTACTTGAATGTACAAATCTTTTTTTTTAATACATTTTTTATAAAGATTCATAATTTTTCATGATAATTAATTTCTTTGGTCGAAAATTTATCTATGCAGATATGAACTCGTTTTTTTTGTTTGGTTGAGAACTAATTTTTTTAACTGAAAAACTGACAATCATATTTTTAGATTAGAATTAAACTTTTAGAATTAAGAAAATTCATGTGTCTTATTGAAAAGTCGTATTTTTTGGTAAAAATTATTATTCTTGGTTAAAATTCATCCTTCTTGATTTAAAATGTAACTTCTTGTTTGAAAATTAATCTGTTCTGGGTAAGAATTCAACCATTTTATTGAAAATTCGTCTTATTTGGTTCAATTCAACTGGTTTTGACTTAATATTACATTTATTGTTTGTTTTTATATAAACTATTACATATTTTGTTAAAAATACATTTCTTTATTTAAAAATTAACTACTTGGTTTAAAGTTTAACTACTTTGTAAAAAATTCATTTTTTCTTGCTGAAGATTCATTTTGGCTTGAAAGTTCAAGAATTAGGTAGAAAATTAAACTATTTGGTTGCAAATCTAATTTTTTGTTGAAAATTCATATTTTTCATTGAAAATTCATCTACTCTGGTTAAAAATTAAACTTTTCGAGTTACAAATTCAACCTACTTCTAAAAACTTGATATTTTTTAGTTGAAAATTTCTGTAGTTTGTTTAAAATTCGCCTTTTGATACACAATTATTCTTCTTGGTTGAATTTTTATATTTTTAGGTTAAAAATGCCGCTATTGGGTAAAAAAAATCAACTATTTTGTTGAAAGTTTCATTATTTTGTTTAGAATTCATCTATTTTGTTAGTCTTTTTTTTTATCAAAATGTTATCTTTTATGGTAGAAAAGTCATTTATCGTGGTTGAAAACTCATTTTTTTTTTGACTGAAAAATGAACTTTTTTTCCAAAATTCAACTTCTCGGGATGAAAATTCAAGTGTCTTCTAAAAAATGAATCTTTCTTTATTAGAAAATTCAACTATTTATTTTAAAATTAATCTTCTTGGTTAAAAAATCATATTTTTTTTTTAAATACAGCTATTTGGAAAACATAACTATTTTGTTGAAAGTTTAATTATATCGTTAAAAATTCAACTGTTTTAGTAAAATTATCTTTTTGGTCGAAAATTCATCACTGTTGTTTGAAATTGATCGTTTTTAGTGAAAAAAACTCAACAATTTGGTGGAAAATATATGTAGTTTGTTGAAAATTCGTTTTTTGGTAGAAAATAGTCTTCCTGGTAGAAAAAGTCATCTTTTTCATTAAAAATTCAGCTATTTGGTCAAAAAATCCATTATTTTGTTCTAAATTTATCTTTTTGTAGAAAAGTCTTATATTCCGGTTAATAATTCATCTTTTTGGCTGAAAGTGAATTTTTTTATTGAAAATTCAACTCTCTTATAAAAAAATTTATGTTTTTTAGTAAAAAAAAATTCACTGTTTTGTTTAAAGTTTATTTATTTTGTTGGAAATTGGTCTTTGAGTAGAAAATTAATCTTCCTGGTTTAAAAGTCATCTTTGTTCGTTAAAAGTTCAGCTATTTTCCTAATTGTAAACTTTTGTATCAAAAACTCAACTCTTCTAAAAAATGTAGCTGTTTTAGTAGAAAATTTAACTATTTGATTTGAAATTCATATATTTTTTTTGCAAATTGGTAAATTTTGTTATAAATGTAGTTATTTTGTTGAAGTTTTTTTTGTCAAAAAATCAACTGCCTTCTTAAAAAATAATCTTTTTTAGTTGAAAATTCATTTATTTGATCGAAAATTTATCTTTTCTGCCCGATCTTTTTGAATTGAAAATCCATTTTTCATGGTAGAAAAGTCATACCTTTTGTTTAAAAATTAACCTCTTTTGGGTGAAAATTAAATTTTTTTATCGAAAATTCAACTGTCTAAAAAATTCGTATTTTTGGCTTGAAAATTCAACTGTATGGTTAAAAATCCAACCAAGACATTTGTTTGTGCTAATAATATTGTTGTCTAATGTATAAATACAGATTAAAATTTCAATTCTTGAAATTGAAGAAATGGAAATTAAATTCAAATCCTGTTTAACGTTCAATAATTAAGTTAATGTATAGAATTTTTTAACGTAAAACCAAGAATCCAACGACCAATTTTTTTACAACCACCATATAGTGTTCCTATTGTAATTTGGAAAAAGGTAAAAATTTTCCTGAAAAAGGAAAAAAAGGTAGCGAAAAATGAGAAGGCAAATTACCAAATCGCCTTGCTTCTCTTTTTTCATTTCTTTCGTCTTTTTTATTTTTATTATCATCAAATAACAGTAAATAACACGGCATTTTTGTCTCATTTTTCTTTCCTCTATTTTATGTTTGTCCAAAAAATTTGTTTTCTTTTTTAGGAAAATTTTTATCTTTTTTTAAATTAAAACAGGACAATTTAATGGCGGTTGACTAAATTTGGTCTTTGAATTCTTTGTTTTATTTCCAGGAAATCTATGCATTAATTAATAATAAATAATAAAACCTGGAAAACCTGGAAATGTCAGGGAATTTTTTTGATGTCAGGGAATTTCTTCAAGAGCGTAGTTAATTTTTTTTAATTTACAGTAATAAATGGAATAACACGCTCTTTTGTTTAAAATCAATTTTTTGATTAAAAGTTCAGTTTATTAAGTTTATTCCAAGTGCAGCTTAAACTATTTTGTTGAAAATTTGTTTCTTGTTTTTTTTTTATTATTGAAAATTAATTTTCCTACTTAAAATATAACTATTTAATGTTTGGTTGACAAATCATTATTTTAGTTGAAAATTCATAGATTTGGTTATAAATGCATTTTTTAACCGAAATATAAGTATTAAATTGTTATTTGACAATTTATCTTTTTGATTTAAAATTATTGTATTTTCAATCAAATTCGTCTTCGTTCATAAAAGCGATTCTTCGATTACATTTTTGTTAAAAAATGGATTTTTTTGTTTAAAATTTAACTATTTGGTTGAAAATTTCTTTTATTTTTATTGGATAATGCAAATATTTTGTTGAACATTCATGTATTTTTAATTTTGCTTATAATTTTTTTACCTGCATGGTCTAAAATGGTAGAAAATTCATCTTGTTGGTTCAAAATTAAACTACTTTGTTCATAATTGAAGTCTTTTCTCAAAAATTCATCTTTTTGTTTAAAATTTATGTATTCGAGATAAAGATTGGATCATTTTAGTTGAAAATGCGTTAGGTTGGTTAAAAATTTAACTGTTTAGTTAAAAGTTGGTCTTCTTTAATTGAAAATTCAACTTTTTTCTTAAAAACTCTTATATTTAATTTCAAAGTCGTCTT
The DNA here is from genome assembly GCA_010014905.2 of Druon quercuslanigerum. Taxonomy (NCBI): domain Eukaryota; kingdom Metazoa; phylum Arthropoda; class Insecta; order Hymenoptera; family Cynipidae; genus Druon; species Druon quercuslanigerum. The sequence goes on from JAAAKG020039197.1 coordinate 8,728, forward strand.
TCTTGCTAGATTATTAATTTTCCTGTTTGAAAATCCATTTTTTACGCTTAAAAATTCATGTACTGCAATGAACTATTAATTATTTTAGTAATTAATTCATCTGTTTGGTTGATAATTTTTTTAACTGAAAATTTAACTATTCCATTTTTTGTTTTGTTAAAAATTTGTTTCTTGTTTTTTGTTATTGAAAATTAATTTTCCTACTTAAAATATAACTGTTTAATATTTGGTTGACAAATTATTTTTGGTTGTAAAATTTTGATCCTTTGTTATAAATCAATCTTCTGTGCTAACAATAACTCTTTTTATGGGAAATTTAATGATTCTAGTTAAAAACTCAACAATTTGTTTCAAAATACACGTTTTTGGTTGCAAATTCAACTATTTAAGTTGACGAATTTTAGTTGAAAATCCTTAGTTTTGGTTAAAAATGCATTTTTTAATTAAAAATTTAACTATTCAATTGTTATTTGACAATTTATCTTTTTAATTTAAAATTCATGTATTTGCAGTAAAATTCGTCTTCGTTGATAAAAAGGATTCTTCGATTCCATTTGTGTTTGAAATTTAACTATTTCTTTGAAAATTTATTTTATTTGTATTTGATAATTCAAATATTTTGTTGAACATTCATTGTTTTTATTACTACTTTAATTTTGTTGTCTACATGGTCTAAAATGGTAGAAAATTCATCGTATTGCTTAAAAATAAAACTATTTTGTTCAAAATTGAAATCTTTTCTCAAAAATTCATCTATTTGTTTAAAATTCATTTATTTAAGGCAAAGATTGATCACTTTAGTTGAAAAGACAACTTTTTATGTTAAAAATTCATATCTTTAATTAAAAATTTTTTTTTCTTGCTAGAAAATTCATTTTCCTGTTTAAAAAATTGATCGTCTTGTTTAAAAATCCATTATTTTTGCCTTAAAATTCAAGTATTGCAATTAACTATTATTTATTTTAGTAAGTTATTTATCTTTTTGTTTGAAAATAAAACTACTTGGATAAAGCTTAAATTTTATTTGTGTAAAAAAAATCTGTTTCTTTGTGTAAGAATAATTGTTTAAAATGAAAATTTAACTATTTCATTTTTGGTTGTAAAGTGATATTGTTTAGTTCAAAATTCAGCTATTTCTTTGAAAATTGACCATTTTCATCATTATTATTATTATTATTATTATATTATATTATTATATTATTATTTAATTATTTATTTAATCGATCGTGCTTAAATATTTAAGATATCTTGTAATATTATTTAAATTCCTATAAAATAAAAAGGGACATTATTTGCAATAAACTCGCGAAAAATCATACATGGAATTGTCAGAGAATTTATTAGCAGGATTTGAGTAGACACCCTGATTTCGTTTTTTTATTGTTATTATTATCAGGTCACAATAAAAAAAAACACGGCATTTTTTTCTAATTTTTTTTCCCTCTGTTTTGTTTTGTCCAAAAAGTTCGTTTTCTTTTTTAAAAAAATGTGTATCTTCTCCTTAATTAAATCATGACAATTTAATGGTGGTTGACCAAATTTGGTCGTTGAATTCCTTGTCTCATTTTCAGGAATTCTATACATTAATTTTATTTTTTGATCAGAGTAGTGTCATGTGTTAAAAAAAACTTTGCAATCCCCTCCTGTGTGACACATTGTGAGATTATATTATCTTTGAAACATGTAATTAAATAATTGTCAAATTGCAAAAACAAATCTTTAAATTGGTCGGGGAAAAAAATAATTTTCACCTCAAGAAACATGTAAAATTTGTCTTATTATAGGTCCATGTAGGTGAGAGTGGTTGTGCAATATTGAGGCAACATAGCAGACTCATATGTGCCGGTAATCCTGCAGGCAGGATCGATCTTCGAGATCCAAACACGCTCTCCATCGAACACACTTTAGACACCCACAGTGGTTCTTTGAGTGATTTCGACGTCCAAGGAAATTACCTCGTCACTTGTGGCTTTAGTAACAGGTGAGAAAAGGAACAACCTTCCTCCATCCTAAATTCAAATCTTGAATTTATTATTATTGTAGATATTGTAGATAGGTTTCATATCTTTGAAATTATTTATAAAATCAAAATTCAGTCCATCTTGACGGCGGCTTCTAAGTACATTTTAGAAAAAAATAATTCAAGATAAAATTGTTTATTTAACAGTAGTAATTTCCAGCTTTATTTTTTCCCAGGGGGTGCTTAGAGTTTTTAAGTGCCCAAGAATTTATGTTGAGTAAATACTCTCGAGAATATGCTCAGCATTTAAGCTCGAACAGAGCATTTATAGAGCATTTAAGAGAACTTAAAGCATTCATTGTTTAATACAGAAATATATTATAATTACTACATATATTTGTACAAAAATATTCTAGAGTGAAATAAACATATACTTTTTTAAATTACAAAGTTAGGCAATTTTCGAAAAACTGAAGTTGAAGTTAATTTTATTATTATCGCTAGAAATCGAAACTATTTTGTGGAAATTAATCTCTTTTGGTTGAGGATTTTAACTATTTTGTTGAAAATTCAACTTTTTTGGTTGAACTCAACTATTCTTGGTATGAAATTAAAATCATTTTTCGTTAAAATATCAAGTATCACTTTGTTTCATTGAGAAATCATGATTTTTTGTTGACAATTCAGCTATTTAGTTGGAAGTAGAACTAATTTGTTAAAAATTCAATAATTTGGTTTGATCAATCATTGTTTTAGTTCACAAAATACTTGAAAATTAGTGTTTTTAACGAAAAATGTAACTTGCACATGTTTGGTTTAAAAATGATCTTTTTGAGTCGAAAATTTAAATATTTGGTTAAAAATTCCTTTATTCGATCGAAAATTCGAATTTTTTGGAAGAATATTTAATCTTCTTGACGATTAATTCATCTTTTTGGTTAAAAATTCTTTTAAAATTCAAATATTTAGTTGAAAATTCATGTGCTTTGTTGAAAATTCATCCTATTGGTTGAAAGTTGATCTATTTGCTTGAAAATTAGTTTTTTTTTTCAAATTTAGGATTTATTTTTTTAACTTAAAATGTAACTGTTCCGTTATTTGTCGAAAATTTATCTTTTTTTATAGAAATTTAAGCTTCTTGGTTAAAAGTTATCCTATTTCCTACAAAATTAATTTTGTTTTTGTTGAAAATTATGTTTTTTACGGAAAATTTATTTATTCTCTTATTAGTTGAGCACTTATCTGTTTTTGTTGAAAATTGAACTATTTCTTAAAAATCCTTCTGCTTAGTTCATGAACGTGATTAAAAACTATTTTCTTTTGCTGAAAGTTCGTCTCTTGTTAGTTGAAAATTAAGTTTTTAAACTGAAGCTGTAACTATTCCATTTTTGCTTGAAAATACATAATTTTTTTTGAAAACTCATATTTCTTGTTTAAAATTTACTTTTCTAATTGTAATTTGAACCATTACAGTTTTGGTTTGTAAATTATTTTTTCCAGTTGAAAATTTATATGTTTCATTGAAACTGTACCTGTTTTGGTAGAAAATTCATCTTTTGAGTTTAAAATTGAATTATTTTGTTAAGATTTCATTTTTTTGGTTTAAAATTGATATTCTCACCTGAAAATTTAATCATTCTTTTTTTTTGGTTAAAAAATCTTTTTTTAAAAGAAAAAAAACTATTTTGTATGAAAAAATCAACTCAAAAGTTTTTAAAATGTATTTTCTTCATTACAATAATATTTTTAAACCAAAAATAGAATTATTAAATTTGCAGTTAAGAAAATCAATTTAAAAAAAATGAAATCTCAACCAATTAATTCAATTCTAAACTCAAAAGATGAATTTTCTACCAAAAAAAGTACATTTTCAATTAAATGTTTAAATTTTCAACTGAAAAAGATAATTTACAAACAAAAACTGTAATAAATCAAATTGCAATGAGAAAAGTAAATTTTTAACAAAATAATATGAGTTTTCAACTAAAAATATAAAATTTCAAGCAAAAATGGAATAGTTACAGCTTCAGTTAAAAAACTTAATTTTCAACTAACAGGAAACGAATTTTCAGCAAAAAAAAAATTGTTTTTAATCACGTTAATGAATTTTCAACCCAAAAATAAATTTTCTATCAAAAAAGAAATAGAAAAGTTACATTTTCTGCAAAACAGAACATTTTTTAACGAAAAAGATTACATTTTGGTCAAAAAAGTTTAATTTTTGACAAAAAATGGAATATTTAGAGTGAATTTTCAACTAAAAAGATAAATTTTCTACCAAAACTAAAATACTTAAATTTTCATTTAGTAAAATAAATTTTCAACCAAAAAAGGAACAGAGAAATTAATTTTTAAACACAAGAATGCAGTTTCAAATAATGAATATTATTCTTGTACTAAACAGAAAGATTTTTAACAAATAGTTGAATTTTCACCAAAAACAGATAAGTGTTCAACTAATAAGAGAATAATTAAATTTTCCGTAAAAAACTTAATTTTCAATAAAAACAAAGTAAATTTTGTACGAAATGGGATAATTTTTAACCAAGAAGCTTAAATTTCTATAAAAAAGATAAATTTTCGACAAATAACGGAACAGTTACATTTTAAGTTATAAAAATAAATTCTAAATTTGAAAAAACTAATTTTTAATCAAATAGATCAATTTTCAATCATATATTTGAATTTTAAAAGAATTTTTTTTTAACCAAATATTTAATCTTTCGTCTCAAAAAGATAAGTTTTAAACCAAGCATATACAAGTTACATTTTGCGTTAAAAAAATTAATTTTCAACTACAAAACATAACTTTTAAAAAAAGAATTAAATTTTGAACAAAAAAAAAAGGTTTGTCAATTAAAACGATGATTGATCAAACCAAATTAATGAATTTTAAACAAATTAGTTCTACTTCCAACTGAATAGCTGAATTTTCAACCAAAAATCATGATTTCTCAATGAAAAACGTAATATTTGATATTTTAACGAAAAATGATTTTAATTTAATACCAAAAATAGTTGAGTTCAACAAAAAAGTTAAATTTTTAACAAAATAGTTTTAATCCTTAACCAAAAGAGATTAATTTCTACAAAATAGTTTCTATTTCTAGCCATAATAATATATTTAACTTCAACTTCAGTTTTTCGAAAATTGCCTAACTCTGTAATTTAAAAAAGTATATGTTTCTTTCACTCTACAATAAATGCTTTAAATTCTCTTAAATGCTCTATAAATGCTCTGTTCGAGCTTAAATGCTGAGCATATTCTCGAGAGCATTTATTCAACACAAATTCTTGGGCACTTAAAAACTCTATATTCAGTCCACCAAGTGCCTTTTAGATTTTTAAGTTACTGCCCGAGAGTGACGTAATATCAGAATACTAAATAAGAATTGTAACCTTTCCCTAAGTAAGAGAAAGGAAAAACTAAAACTCTAAATAATAACTTTTAAATAAACAATTTTGACCTGAATTATTTTTTCTAAAGTACACTGAGAAGCTTCCGTTAAGATTTCCAGAAATCAATAATAGATCTATTTTTTCTTTTTTATAAATCATTTTAAAAATTGGCGACTTTTGTTATTGATTGTATAATCCTTAAACTCAGCCAGCTTTTTAGCGAATATTTGATTAATCAGAAATGTGAATTTAGTCGTCAGGGAATGACGGTTGACCGATTCCTGATGGCGTATGACTTGAGGCAAATGAGAGCACTGAGTCCAGTCACAACTATGATTTGTCCACTCTTACTGAAGTTCCTACCGAGTTACTCGAGTCGCGTTGCTGTCGTATCTTCACTCGGCCAAATGCAGCTTCTTGATACTATTTATGCCAATGTTCAACCCTCGATGACTTGTTTATACCAGGTGACGACTTCAATTATTTTCCAGCAGAATCAGGGTGGTGACTTGACCGGGCGATTTGATTTAAAAACCGGAAATTTACTTTTGGTCACAGTGAAGAATCAAGTTTTCATTATTTTAATCATTTTGGTCAGTTTAGATAAGTGATTTCTACTTCAGGGGGGCCGTCCGTAAACCATGTAGCCAGATTTTGGTCACTTGTGAGCCCCACCCCACCTCATAGAAAAACACTTTTATTTTATTAGAAACATTGTCTTCATTTTTCTTCATATGAGTCATCAGATTGAATAAAAGGTGAGACTAGCCATGCATGGAATATTAACGCGCGCCACCGGGCCCTTCAAAATCCTATTTAATTAAAATGGGGAAATTTTGAATTTTTAAAAGTTAAACTCATGTCCCAGGACTTTATCGAAACGTGACAAACATTTCAGGGATTGAAGAGGACTGTCTACAAAATAAAACGATTGGGAATGGTGGTCTACCATTTCGCCACCTGGTGCCGGAAACTGGAACCAGAGAGAGTAGGTACAATTTTAAAGATGTATTTTGATTTTTGCATAAAAGTGTTTTATGATTGTTCTGTGAAGTATAAAACAATAGATGAATACTAAAAATAAATCTTCATCAAAAAACAAATAGTTTTAGATAGAATTTCCACAGTGAAAAAACACATTTTTGTCAAATAAGTTAAAAAAACAAAACAATTATTACAAAATTTCGTATAAATTTCAATGTATTTTAAGCGAAAATAAACTTTATTTAACGTATGTAGCGACAAATTTTATCCAGATTATGCAAATAATATGAATAATAGATGATTGGAATTTAAAAACGAATTCTAACCTAACTTTTAGATCAGATTTTTAAATAGTAAATATTTCATGTATAAATTAATAGAAATTTATATTAAGTTCAGTTTTGCATCAAAATAAGTCCATTTAAGTTTTTAATCTTTTGAAAATCATAATAAATAGTACAATAATTGTTTTTTTTTTTTATATTTCTTTTTAAAAATGTATTTTTTCACGGTATAATATGTAAATTGCATCTAAAACTCTTTTGTTTCCGATAAAGAATTATATTTATGATCTAATAAATACTGTAAACTCCACAAAAAAAACTTTTATGCAAAAATTAAAATGCATCTTTAATATCGTACCCATCGTACCTATTCCTTCTAGTTAGGATTTTTGTCACCAGGCGGTGAGTCGCAGTTTAACCATTCCCAATACCAATAAATTTTATTTCCAACTCACCCTCCCCGCAGCGCCCCAAATATGACCCAAGAATTAAAAAACTACACTTTTTCCGTATTAGTGTTACTTTTTAGCAATTTATGTCGTTTAAACAAACGCAAATTATTTAAACAACTATTTATTCCCAAAAAATGTAAAAAAATCGTTTTTCTGATTGAAGTGTAATTGTTTGTCATTGTTTTGAGTAGTAATTTTTTTTAAACATTTAATTTTTTAAACAAGTATTTATTTTCTTTTTTCAAAATATCTAAAACATAAAACAGAGATATCAACTTTCTTTTCAAATTAGTATCCTATGCTACGTTTTATTGAACCATTACATAATTTTGATATATTTCTTTTAATGATGCATAAACTTCTATTTGTTTAAACAATCTTTATTTGCTTTTTATTTATTAATTTATTTTCTTTATTAGTTTTTTCTTCGATAACTAAAAAATGAAATAAGATAGAGCATATACAATTATGTTTCTGACTTTATAGTGCATAGGAAGAATACATTAAACACTTTGTAATTGCTTAAACAAATATAGTTTGTTTAAATAACAGCTTTTCCAAAAATACTTTTAAAATCGTAATTAATTGTATGTGTTCTACTGTATTTCATTCTTTTAGTTGAAGAAACATTACTGCATAAGAAAATAAAAGCATAGGATGCCAATTTGAACAAAAGTGGACAATTGTTTAAATAATTAAATATTGTTTTTAAAGAAATGCACTACTCGAAACAATGACAGAATATTGCATTTCAATCAGAAAAAATTATTATTTTTTACATTTTTTGGGAATAAATAATGGTTTAAATAATTTGCGTTTGTTCAAAACAATTGAAATTTTTTTAAGGATTTTGAAGTGCCCGGTAGCGCGTATTAATATTCAAATTTCAAAGAAAAAAAAATTACGGATTTTCTTTTTCTGGCAATGGAAACTTTGGTTTCAAATTCAATTGTTTTGTTAAAAATTCAGCTCTTATCGTAAAACATTAACCTTATGTTTAAAATTCATAATTTGTTGGTGATGAGTCACCTGAAATATTTTTTGGGTGAAAACTACTTTTTCCGAAAATTTGTGTTTTTGTTTTAAAAGTTGATCTTTTTTTAGTAGGAATATTGCATCTTTTTTGAATAAAAATGCAATTTTTGTTGAAAACTCATCTATATTCTAGAATATTTTGTTTTTATTTAAAATTCGTGTTTTTGTGTTCAAAAGTATATTAAAATCATTTTTGACGAAATTCAACTCTTTTTTTCTTTCAAGTTTTGTCTTTTTGATTTAAAAATTCATCTGTTTTAGTAGAAATTACATCTTTCTTGTATAAAAATTAAACTGTTCGGTCCAAAGGATTTTTGAAAATGGTCATATTGTTTTTAATGATCAACATGTCTGGAAACGATTATTCGATTTTGATCAAAATTAGACACATGAGAGGTGGAATGATATATTTTAAAAATATAATATAATCAAGCTTTTTAAAAATTTTTCCTGAAAATGTCCAAAACAAAATTGATTCCATTTTTCTTGGATTTCTTCCTTTTTAATATTTCTTAAATATGAATAAAATTATTTCTTGGGAACTCGACTTTCTTTTTTAAAAAAGTCATGGAGACTATTGAGTCCCAAGATGTCGTAATTTTTCTTGGGACCCAATAGATTCTCGGGCAAAATTAAAACAAAAATTTCATTCTATTATATTCATAAAATATATCATTGTTAAAATTTAACTATTTCGTAGAAAATGTACTTTTTGTTCAAAATTTATATTTTTGCGTTGAAAAATGAACTAAACTAGTTTTTGGGTGAAAATTAAACTTCAAACAAAAAAATTGGTCGATTTTTAAAACAAAAATCGTCGGTTTGATAATAAATTTCATCTCTTTTGATTCAATGCAACTATTTAGTAGAGAAATAAAATATTTTATCAAAAATTCATCCTTTTTGGTTGAAAACATTGACATTCTTGGATTGAAAATTCAACTGTTTTTTAAAAATGAAAATTCATCTGCTTCAAGAAAAATGTAATCTTCTTTGGTAGAGAATTCAATAATTTGGTTAAAAAAGTCATCATTCTTGATTAAAAATTCGTCTTTTTGGATTGATAAATCAATTTTTACCGTAGAAACTTGTTTCTTGTTTAAAAGTTCAGATTTTGATTTTGAAAAGTCAAATGAAATCTTTTTAAACAGAAAATTCATCTTTTTTTTTTGAAAATTTATCTTTTTTTTGAAAATTTATCTTTTTAATTCGAAAATTTAAATGTTTTAGTAGAAATATCTTTTTTTTATATATGAAAATGCAACTTTTTGGTTGATATACTTGGTTAAGAAATCATTTTTTCTTAAAGATTTATATCTTTAGTTGAAAATTCATTTCTTTGGTTAAAAGATTAACTTTTTTGTAAAAAAATAATCTTTTTTTAATTGACAATTCAACTACTTGGTTAAAAGTTAAACTACATTGTTAAATTCTTATTTTTTATAAAACTTTGGTTAAAAACGTAGCTTTTCCATTTTTTAAATAAAAATTTCTCTTTTGGCTTGAAGGTTTAACAATCTGTATTAACTTTAATTTTTTTCCTGAACCAAAAATCTTTATTTATTGTAAATTCGTCTTTATGGTTGAAAATTCTTCTTTTTCGTATCAGATTCAACAATTCCCGTTCGCATATTTTAATAAAAGTAGATTTTGTAATACAAAATTATCTTTTTCTTTGCAAGTTAATTTTGTTATTATAAAATTCTTTTCCGTTAAATATTTAGCATTTTATTTTAAAAAATCATCTTCCAGGTTGGAAACAAAATAACTTGGTTGAAAGTTAAACTCAAGTTAAAAATTAATGTTTTCTGTTGTTGAAGATTCATCATTTTAATTAAAAATTCATTTCTTTGGTGGAAATATGAGCTATTTGACGATTTGACTGAAAGCTTCTTTTTCTTTGAATGAAAAGGAGTTTTTTGCCAAAAACTTAACTAATTTGTTGCAAATTTGTTTTGTTTTGTTGCAAATTATTATTTATTTAAACTGAAAATTCAACTATTATTCCAGTTGAATATTCCATGATGTTAGTTAAACTATTGTGTAGTTAAAAATTCATCATTTGATTTTAAAATTAATCTTTCTGGTTATTTTCTAAGTATTTTATTGAAAGTTAGTTTTTTGTGGAAAGTAATTTTTCTATCTGAAAATTTAATTTTTTGTAGAAATTGTTGATGTAAGTTGATGGCTTTAGGGTCAGGAAAATTGAAACTAATTAAGTTGTTTCAAACGTTTCGGCACACAATGGTGGCCCTCATCAGT
>JAAAKG020039208.1:0-19102 GCA_010014905.2 Druon quercuslanigerum
ACTCCCCTCCCTACCGAGTGAGTCACGCCTACCCCGAAAGGGAAACGGCTTAATGGTGTAATAATAATAATAATAGTGGCTTTGTTTAGGAAGAAAAGGTGTCTAGTAACTTTTTTGTAAAATGCATATTTTAAAAGTTATGAATTTTTAAAGGTCGAAAATTTGACGTGTTTACAAACTTTGGCTGTTGATAATTTTTGATCTACCTAACATTTCTGAAAATTTTAAAATCGTATGTATTCTCTAAAACTTACTCTACAAATTGACATAGTTTTCCATTATAGCAGGTCTTTGCAAGTTGTACCACCACCAACACATATATTACTACCACCTCCAGACGATTTTGGTATGTGTTGTAGTTGTAAAGATTGCATAAGTGAGAAATCATGTCCATGTGTTAAGTATAAAGATAAATGTTTTACTTTTTGTGCATGCCAAAAAGACAAAATGTAGAAATAAATATACATAGTCTACTGTAAAATGTACTTATGTAAATAAATATTTGACATACTTTATATAAACAGCAAAGCGCGCAGTAAAAAAGCCCTGTTGTTGATCGGAAAAAGTACAACTTGCAAAGACCTACCGTAGTGCAAAACAATGTCAATTTGTAGAGAAAATTGTACAGAATACATACGTTCTTGAAATTTTCAGAAATGTTTCATAACTTTTAAAATATGAATTTTAAGAAAAAGTTACTAGTCACCTTTTTTTCTCCTTAAAATAAGCCATATTTTCTAAAAAAAATTGGCCGGATAGAAAAAAACTTTTTTTCATAATTTGTTAAAACGAATGCAATTTAAACAATTTTCTACGCATTTTTCGAAAAATTAAGTTGTGGATTCGGATTCCGGGGCACAAAATACATAAGAATAAAGGGTTTTCAGCTTCGGCGGTCTTAGTGCATACGGGAAGGTACCCAGCCCCCGAACTATAGGGCGTATCGGAAAAAATAAAGTTGTTTGCGCGAAGTTCTAAAAATAAAAAAATAAAATTCTTTCGGGAAAATAAAATTCTTTCTTGAAACTTGAACAGCAAACTATAATTCCATTAAAATATTTTTTACCCTCGCTAATTTACTCTTGAATTTAAAAAAAAGGAAAAATGCTACTTTTTCGCTATTTTCTGAAATTCATAGTAATTTTTTTGACTATTTGATCATATAATGCGTAATTTACGTTAATGTGAATGTATTTTCAATATAGTGCAACAAGAATATATAAGGAACGTTGATATAAAAATAATGTTTATTGACTCTGAATTACAAGAAAATATTTAAAAGTGATATATTATTCTTTATTAAACAAGAAAATTAATTTTCGGTACATAAATTAACAAAAAAATAATTCAAAGCAAGTGGATTCGTACTTATATAGGAAAAAATTATTCAAATATCTTTTATGCCACCTAAGTGTCCTAGAAATTTCCAAATATCGAAAAAAATAAACTTTTTCGCTAACTTTCTTAAAGTGATATATTGCTTGTAAATGATTTTCAGGCGACCAGAATAACGTAGAGGAACATCTATTAGCTTGTTACAATGCCAGTAAATTATTAAAGTATTGCGTTAGTTCTGATTTCTTACATTAGTTTTAATTTGGACTTCCTCTTTAAATTTTGAACCGAAGTCATTTGTAGTTTCAACAATGAGCAAAATCTAAAATTTTTAATTTTTTAATATTAGATGATATTTTGATGCATTCACGGTCAGCTCGTTAGTTTCCAAAATCAAAGCAAACATGGTTCAATACGATTTTTGAGTGCATCAAGGTTTTCTTTATATTTTCCAGTGCATCACGGCCCACGAGGCTTTTCCTTACATTTTGTTTTTCCTAACCGCTTTTTTAGAAAAAGAATTCAATTCAGGTTTGACTGTCTAATCACGAGTATGTTATAAGAGAGCTGGAAAACTCAAATTTTAAACAACATTTATTTTTCACATTAAATTCAGTAAACATCTTATGTGATTTCTTAAAGGTTTGAGTTTGAAAAATTGATTTGTTAAGCAAATGCCTAATCATTAAAAAATAGAGTAAGTTACGTAACCGGAGATTACCTACTCACTTTGATATAATAAGATGCTATTTTTTTGAATGCAAACAAATTTGAATAGAAAAAGAATCTAAAAGGTACCCAAGTTTTTCTGATATTTCTCGTTTATTTGTGAAAAGGCTGCAGGATATATGGAATTAAACTTCCATCACAATTCTTAAAGAAGCAAAAATCACAAAGATCATTAAATCAGATGAAGACGAGTAGAAGAAATTAAAAAATTCGCATGGAAGAGATAAAGATAAACCCTCAACTGTAAAAATTAGGATTTAATTTAGGACTTAATTTGGTATTAAAACAGTTCACGCAACGAAACAATCCCACTTCAGTTTGATCTGCCAATTTAATAAAATAAGGTGGATTTGTGTATTGAAATAGGCTTGAAATGAGAATCATCTGTCAGCAAGTAAATCTGACAAAACAAATTCTAAACTGTCAAGTTCAGAAACCAACGTAACCCCGAAATGACATGGATAGTATGTCAAAGTCTTTTCAAATTTGAACTTCACTCAATGTTGAAAGTTTCTGTCCAACCTTAAACGTTCCAATCTCTAGTCTTTTGGTTTTATTTAATTCGGTATCTCGGATCATTTATCAATATGAAGTTAGCAAACTGAACAAGACAGAAACTGGTACTAAAATAGACTATTTGTGAGATTATATTAGAACACCCAAAAAAGGATCCTGGATAAAAATGAATACCTAGTTTTTACTGCGTTGTACAAAAGCAAATTATATGCGTTTCATGCAAGGAAATCAAAGTTATTTGATATTTTGGCTTTTAAGTATGATAATACTTCATGTACTTTCAAGATAGATCGATCTGAAGCTGTCAGAATGTTTCTCTTGAATCAGCGATCTTCCAGGGGAATGAGAAAATCATGTACGTCTCTTTCGAAAATTGATTTGTAACAATCAGATCATCAAGAAGTACAATCAAAGCGTTTAATGTCTGATACACTTCAAGACCAAATTGAGGAAGTTATGCAAAGAAAGCGCCAGAAGGTACAAATTCAAGGTGAGAGTTGCTACTGTAGCTCGATTATGGATGACAATGTAAAAGACGATTGCCAGCCCGCCGAAGAGGATGTTGAGGATGCATGGGTCCCTTATTGGAATAAACTTACAGTTCAGACAAGAATAAACTGTCCAACATTTTGAAAAGTCTGTGACAGATACGGCATCGGATGCAGGTCTGCTGCTTTACTGCGTTCAGCAATTTTACACGACGTGAGTAAGTACATTCCAGAAGTAAAAGGTTTAATTTTTGACAAGTGTAGGCTCTATTGGGAATAAACAAATACTTGTCATCAACTTCAGAAAGAGCATCTCTCTTTGGTTTCAGAAATAAAGGCTTTTCACTTCAATGTAAGAAAAGACAAAACAAAATTAATGGATGGAACAAGTAAAGGAAAAACACAGCAAACAACAAAACGAGAAGAACATACTTTTCTCATTCAAGAACCAGGAAGTACTCATTTAGGAAACTCATCCTCTTCTTTTTCAGATGCAAAAACGATTATACATGATATACTTCAGTTTTTCTTTGACAAAGAAATGAATGCCTCCAATCTAGATTGTGAGGGTTGTGATGGCTGTCCTATGAACACTGGTAAACGCGTAGGTATACTTCGATTGCTAGAATTTGTGTTGAGTACGTTGAATTATTGATAGCCCCAAAGTTTTGATGTTCAAGGGATTAGACCAACTTCCTCGATTATCACAGATTGATAGTGGAGGTGATAACTCTTTTTACTTGGATATGATAATTATTCCCCTATACCTATTAGATTGAATAGTAGACGGACTTCGTTATTAACTATCGTTCGATAAGGTACGAGTGCATACAGAATAATATTTGTTATGAATTTCACAAGAGAGTGTATCCGCTAATGTTTATAGTGCAACTGAAGTTGCAAGTTCATTCTCAAGGAAGCATAATTTCTGAGTATGTTTTGAACTGGGAGGTATGAAGCACAAAAGTTGGGGTAAGCAAACAAGGTAGCCAAATCTGAAAGGGCTATTGTTCAAAACTCCATTAGGACTTAGTCCAGACAAGCTTCGCACTGAAATTAGTAAAAAAACAAATTCATAAACCGAAGATAACAATAAAAACCAAATTCTAAAGGTTAACAGAAGTGTTTGCAGGCTCTGAATGATCTTTGCCAATATATGTCAACTCAAGCTTAAATAATAAATTCTCAGATAATGATACAGATCTCAACAATTAGAATTGAGTCAACCGTTACATGGTAATGAGCTGTCATTTAAAGCTTTGTTTATAAATGTTGGTGGATGAACTTCTGTTTCTAAAGATTTTTCTGGTCCAATCGGAAAAATCTTAGCTTCTTATGAAGAACTTCCGGTTGTTAACTTCGATGCTCTCGACAGGCCTAATTCTCCTGTAGTTGACACTCGTGATCTTAGTTCGGATCAAAAGTGCCTGCTAGATATATGGAATGCTATCAAACAAGAATAGTGTTCTGAAGATCTTGCTTAAAAAAAGGTCAGGGAAATTATCGCACGCCAGATGGTTGACTAGGAGGAGTAGAACTCTTTGAATTTACATTGGGACAGAGAATTCATCATTTGAGTTAAGAGTTTTAGTTTAATTCATCATGAGAGTATATGAACCAATATGGTTCCAAATTAAGTGACAACCATCTAATAAAGATGCCCCGAAACATCCCTGGAAAAACTTTTTTTTTTGCTCACGCGAAAAATCTTCTTTTCGCTGTGCTATGTGACCAAAGGCAGAAATTCCGCAAACTATCAGTGTCTCGAATAATGTTTGCAATACAATCAACTGGGAAATTAAAATTAGGGAAATTCGACGTCTCTTCGTTGAATTTTGACGCAAAAGACTACACGGAACTCATTGACTGAGTGAAGTGCAAAATTTCGAAACCACTATCAACTAGATGTATGACAATTGAAAATCTCACCAAATTCACCACTAATCTCATTTCGAAAGACCTTTTTCATCTTCATGCCATACACAAGCAACAGAAAGGCGTGTGAAAGAATTCACATCCGCATCTCGGCAAGCTTACTCCTCTGACTTTAGAGATGGAATAATCCGATTAGGATTCGAAAGTTAGAAAAGCTTGCCCATTTTTGAAACGAAAAATGAATTTTTCCGAAGTTAAAGTAGGACGACTAAATTAAAACCAATGTCAGAAATGAACATAAAAGTAGGTTACTGATAATGCTTTGATAATTTAATCATATTATAACAAGCTAATACATGTTCCAAATATTTTTTTATTTAATTTTATTCACAATATATTATAAGAAATTTATAATACTCGTATGATGGTCACATGGTTGATTAGTCATAAAACTTTAAGAAAACAGCGAACAATTGAATGCTGGATTTTTTTTAAATCATCGCCGTTGTGCTGACCGGATAAAAATTATTTAAATTACCTCCTCACTGTAAAAGTGTAAATCTAGATACACTCAAAAATATTGTTATCTTATTGAGACATCGAAAGTTAATTTTCTTGTGATATAAAGCTTACTTTTAGATATTTTCTTGTAATCTAATATCAATAAAAATTATTTTAATATCGATGTTTTCTCGTTATTTTGAAATTTAAAGGTCACTTAGGCTGGGTAAAAAATATTTAAATCATTTTTCGCTATGTAGGTACAAATTTACTTACTTCGAATTTGGTTTCTGATAATGTATATACCGAAAATTAATTTTATTGTCAAATAAAGATTAATATATCACTTTAAAATATTTTCTTGTAATTCAAAGTAAACAAAAATGATTTTATTGTCAAAATTATTTATATATTATTGTTGCAACATATTGTAAACACATTCTTATTATCACTCATTATATTCTTTTTTCGATTTTTTGAAACTTGAAAGTCAAATAGGGAGGGTAAAAAATATTTTAATGGAATTATCGCTATACAGGTGTAAATCGGCTGGCTTTGATCTATTATTGCGTTTTTGTGATCTTTAGCTATATATAGGATGTGGAGATAGAAGAAATTTTTTTTATGAAACTTTAGGGGAGTGTTTTTCACTACCAAAAGAAAGTTTTTATTGCTATTAGAACTTCGAGCAAACAAAATTTTTATTCGATTCGCCCTAGTGTTCAATATATGACGACAAGCGCACGTAAAGGTGCACTTCTGCAGTGTGGCCCCACTATCACACACATTTTTTTACGCATTTCTGGGTTAGTTAATTTTTAAAAGAAATTATTTATCTGTATCAATTCAAAATGTAACTTTTTCTTCTTTATTTTTGCAAAACAAAGTAATAAAAATCAACAATTAATTTTTACACAACTTTATGGTGCAATTTTAAGTTAAAAAATTAATTTTGAACAAAATAGTTAAATTTTCAACCGAAGAGATGAATTTTTAACTCAAATTAGAAATCGCTAAATAAAAGAATAAACTTTTAACACAGGTGTCCAACTTTTAATCAAGTTGTTACATTTTACACCACAAAAGAATAATTTTTAACAAAGAATGTAATAATTGATATTTCAGCTAACAAAGATTAATTTTTAGCCAACAATGGAAAAGCTGAATTTTCAGTTAAAAATTAATGTCTAAAAAATAATTTTAGACAAAAAAAGAAAAAATTATTTTTAAAAAACTGGATTTTCCACTGACAAAGAGGCATTTCCAAACAAGTATTTGACTCTTTAACTGACAATTAAAATTTTTTTAATAAAAGTATAATAGCTAAATTTTCAGATGCTAAGAATATTACATGTAACAAAAACACAAGAATTTAAAAATAATAGTTAAATTTTAAACAAAGAGCAGGCTTTTTTAACCACAAAATTTCAATTCTATGAGTGGTTGTACTTACAACCAAAAAATTGTTGAATTTTTGACTAAAAACGATAAACTTTTAACCAGCAAAATAAATTTTTAACAAAATGTTTTAATTTTTAATCTAAAGGGTTAATATTTTACGAAATATTAACAAAATAAAATCAATAAAAAGAACAATAATATAAAATAAATGTTCCAAAAATAAAATAGTTACATTTTTAGTTTAAAAATTAATTTACATTGCAACATAAAATTCTCATCATAATCATTAAATTTTCAACGAAAAAGAGAAATTATAAACTAACTTGATGCATCCTTTACTAAATGATTTATATTTTAAGTTATAAAATTAATTTTCAACCAAAAAAACACAAATTATAAATAAAAACTTCAATTTCGAAGCAAAAACATAAATTTTCAACTAAAAATATTAATTCTGGACAAAAAATGTAAAAATTTATATTTCATTCAAAAAAGGTAAAAATTTAACTAAATATTTATATTTTTAACTTAAAAAGATAAATTTTTAATTAAAAGGAAATATTCATATTTTAAGTTGAAAAATTAATTTACTACCGAAAAATACAAATTTTTAACAAAATACTTCAATTTTCAATCAAACAAAATATTTTCTATTAAATCGTTGAATTTTTAAATAATACAAAAAAATTTCAAACGAATATTTCCATTTTAAACTGTAAAAGATACATTTGCCAAAAATAAAATAGTTAAATTTTCATTTAAAAAAATTGATGGTAAACCAGAAAGAACTAACTCATTTTCAAAAAATGATTACATTTTCAACGATAGATCATTGAAAAATATAATAGTTGACAATTCAATCGGAAAATATTTTTATTTTATATATAAAATAGTTTAAGTAGAAAAGGCCTAATTTTAAAAAAATTGTTAAATGCATTTGGAACCAAAATATATAAAATTTCTACAAAGAGATAAGCGTAAACAAAAAGACGAATTTTTCAACATAAGAGTTCAATTTTCAACTAAGACCGATTCTTCGATCATCAAAGAAAAAAAAACTTCAAAGAATTGTCGATATTTCAACTGAATTTAATAATTTTCTGATACGGTTCTTAAATTTTGAACAAAGAAATTAAATTTTGAACCAAATAATACAATTTTTAACGAAAAACATGAATTTTTATTTAAAAATAGTTGGACTTTCAACCAACGAGAAATTTTGAATAAAATGATGAATCTTCAACTAAAATAATTTAATTTTCAGTTATAAGCAATTATTTTTCATACCAAAAAATGAATGAATATTCACTTCTGGAAATGAGTTACTAATTCTTTCTAAAAGTGTTTCTATTTTTAAAAACTTTAGATTTCTAGAGTGAAGAAAAATTGTTTTCCAACTTTCAAAATTTAGTAACCACTATTTCAATAGTGAAAATAAAAAAATAGTTACTAATGCAATAAAATTGAATGACTGTCGTGTAGAAAGACTTAAAAATTAAAAGAAAAAATAAATTGTGAAAGTAACTAAAGAAGTAACAATTTTTATAGTTACTGTTACAGAAAAACTATTTATCTACACAAACAAAAGTAAAAAAATAACTATTAACTTCCCCTTAAAGCATCTATAAATACATGGACTCCCATCTGATTTTTGTCACGCATGAGTGACCAAGGCGCCCTTCCCACCCCCCGCGGATCCACTCAACCGAAACGACCACCCTGCGTAAATTCTCAGAATACACAAATCGGGGTTCCTGAAACCGGGGCCCGAGAGTAATTTATAAATTAACCATAAAAATATAAATAACCTTGTAAGAATAATTTGGAAAAAGTCGAAACCAGCAATAAAGGATGCAAGACGAGTCAGACTTTGCTTTCCAGATCCACCAATTCCAACAAGGAGAGCATTTCCTCTTGGCACACCCAAAATTCTCGATATTCTTAATAAATGTACCAAGGCATCATGAAAGAAAACTAAATCCAATTGCATTCCTCGAATATATTCGTTAAATTGTTCCATAAACTGGCGTACTTTTGTAATCACAAAATCGTAGCTAGAAATGAAAATTATAATAATATTTCCTTTATTAAAATAACCTTCCAAATTCGAAAATTTTATTTTTATAGGCCTTTTTAATATTTTTTTTATTTGCGAAGAGAAGAAATAAAATAACTTTTAAGATATTAACTAACCTCGGAATTTCTTCGTAAATTTTTGGGGCTTCAAGAACAAAGTCATCAGGTTCATTACCAGTTGGTTCTGGAGGCTCACGTAAGAAATTTACAAAGTAAGTTTCAGTGGAGGAGTAATGATGAAAATCTGGACCCAAAACCTGTTCAGCTGTCTTTTGCAATGTTTTTTTAAACCATATTTTATCCTCATGATCGATAAACCTGGAAAAGTGTAGAATAGATGATAAAACTAATGCGACAGACTCAAAAGCTTTCAAAACGCTTAGTAAAAAAAATTTCACCTAAACTGAAATTTAAATTAAACTTCATTTATTTTAGTTTCACATTGTTTTTCTTCAGTTTGTATAAATTTGTTTAATGTAGGTCAATTAACTTTTATTTCATTTGTTCAGAATTATGTTGAATTGACTTTCATTTAGACGAATAAAAATTATTCAAATTATCAAATCAAATTATTTTAATTTTACCTAAATTCTTTTTAAATTTAGTTGAATGAACATAAATTCGGTTGAATAGACATAATTTAATATGAATTGACTTGAAAAGATCTGTATTGCAATTAATAAACCTTAATAGTTTAATAAACTTATATTCAGCCGAATAGACTTAAATTCAGCTAAGCAGACTCTGACATAATTTAATGGAGTTAAATTCAGTTGAATAGACTTAAATTGAGTTTAATAGACTTAAAATCAACTCCATAGACTTCAATTCAGTTTAATATTCTTAAAATCAGTTGAATGAACTTATATTTAGTCGAATAGACTTTAATTCAATTTAATAGACTTAAAATCACTTGAATAGACTTGAACGCTCGAAGAACTAGCGGTCCTCTCCCATAGAAAGTATTCGTGGCGTGTAATATTTATTTATTTAAAAAAAAAATCTGAGTAAACTGTTTATAAAAACGGGCGGCGTTTGCTGCATAATACCCAAGATCAAAAATGGTGTGGTTCAAAGTCAATTTCCAAAATGCCCGAATTATTTATTGAAGCATATCGAAAAAGCTTATCGGGCATCAGAGAGAAATTTTTTCTAAAAATTTTGTATTTTGGAAAATTGCAAAACTTTTTTAAAATCTCCTTTATTCTTTTTAAAATTTTTTAAAAATCATTTGAAATTTTTAAAAATAATAACTTAAAATTAATTTTCGAATATAAGAAATTAGTTAAAATTTTCCCTGAAATATTGAAAAAATATATTAAAATTTTTAATTAGTATTGCATTTTTTTAACTTCTGCATACATTAAAATTATTCAAATTTTTCTTAAAAGTTGGAAAAAATTCTACAAAATTACAAAAAATTGCGTTTGAATCTTTCAGATTCTTTTTTTGAAATTTACGAAATGTTTCGAAAACTATATTTTACTTTACGGTGTTTGAAATATTTTAAGGTTTAAAATTATTTTTGGATCTTTTTAAAATTTCCAAATATCTTTTAAACTTATCTGAATTTTTTCTAACATTTTGGAATCTTGCAAAATTTCAAACTTATTTTCTTTAAATTTTCTTAAATTCGTTTTCTACATTTTTGAAGATCATTCGAAATGCTTTAAAGTCATCTTGAATATTATATTTAAATTCATTTAAAAAATAAAAAATCCATTCAAATTTGAACTGAATTTTCAAGACATTTTTTCTCAAACTTTTCAGAATCCTTAAAACGCTTCGAAATTTTATTTTAAAATAAATTTTAAATTTCTCGTAATGGTAATCAATTTTGAAAGAAGTTATTCTAAATTTTTGTAAAGGCGGAAATTATTTTTAAAATGTCTAAAAATCTTTTAGATTTTCTTTTAAAATATATTAAAATCTTTAAAGCTTAACACTAATCTTTGAAAATTAAACTAAATAAATAAAAAGTTTTAAAACAAATGAATCAAAGTTCAAGTAACTGGTTGATAATTTATTGTTTTGTTTAAAACTTTTTCTTTTTTGATAAATTATTAATCATTATTATTAAAATGCAATAGCTTTTTTTCATTTTTTTCTTGGCACACAAAACATATTTCATTAATCTTGGAAATTTTTTTAAAGTGTGTGAAAGATTCAGAAGCTTTGAAATGATTGAAAAATAATAAAAACTTGTAAAGATTTTTAAGCAATTTTTTGAAGTTTCAGAAAAATAGAAAAATAGGTTCCTAGGAAAAATTGAAAACATTTCAAAATATTTTTAAAAATCTCAAAGAAGAATCTTATCGATTTTAAAAGCAATATTTTTAGTTTAGCATAATTAAAATAAAGAATTTAAATAATTTTTGAAGAATGGAAGGCTTAAAAGGTTTGAAAATATTTAAAAAAAAAGAATTTTCTTAAAATTCCTGTGAATATTTTAATTGATTTTTTATTTTTAAAAATGAAATTTCAAAAAAAAATTTAAAAGGTTTTTTAACATATCAAACGATTTTTCTATAATTTCAAAAAAGAGTGTAGAAGGGTTTAAAGCAAAGTGTTTGAATTTGGCAAAATTTAAGCATATTTAAAAATGTATAATTTGACTGGATGCGAGAAATATTTATTAGAATTTTTGATTTTTAAATATTTTTAAAATAAACTTGTGATTCATTAAAAGAATTTGAAAATGTTTCAAGAGGATAATTTTTTTTTCTATTTCCTGTAAAAATTTAGAAGATTCTAAGGCAACTTTTTTACATTTTGAATGATGTTAAAAATTTTTAAAAAGAAATAAACAATTCTGATTGTAAATTAGTTTTCAGAAACTTTGAAACCAGTTCAAACTTTATAAACAAACACGTAAATGTACTTAAATAAGATTAATTAAATCAAATTAAGTTTAATTGAATTAAAATCAGTTAATTAGACCTAAGCCAAATTAAATAAAGCTAAGCAATTTGATGGACTTTAATTCAGCCGAATAAACTTAAATTCAGTTATGTAGACTTAAATTCAGTTCCATAGCCTTTAATTAAATTGAATAGACTTATGTTCAGTTCGATAGACTTAATCTCAACTAAAAAGTCTTAATTCGTCTTTAATTCGCTTGAATTTATCCATATTAGTTTAATTGTTTTAAATGAAGTCCAATAAACCTAAATCAAATTGAATGAGCCCAAACAGCTTTTTGGATTTAAATTGAGTTCAGTAAACTTAAATTTAGTCAAATAGACCTAAATTTAGTTAAATGGGGTTAAGTTGATATTACCTCACATGAGTTTGACTATGTTTATGTAGATTAATCTAATAAATAAAAATAAAAAATAAAAATGAAATTAAAATAAAATTTTATCTAATTCCCTAAAAATTCTGTTGTATGACTTAGATTCAGACGGATTTAGTTTAATGAATTTAAATTCAGAAGAAGTGACTTAAATTAAGATTAAATTTGGTAATCAATTGCTCTTTTTTCTATTGAAAGGTTTTAAATTAAGTCCAATTGACTTAAATTCAGTCGAATGAGTTTAAACTCGGTTAGTAGGAATAAGAATAAATTGAATAGGCTTAAAATTAGTTTAAAAGGCTTAAATTGGGTCGAAGAGGCTTCAATACATTTAACTGAACTCGAGTTCATTTGAATGAATTGAACTCCAGTTAAGCAGGCCTAAATTTAATTGAATAGGCTAAAATTCATTCAGATAAACTTAAATTCATGCGAATATATCTAGGTTCATATTAATTTATTTGAATTTTTCTTAATTTATTTACGAGCAGAGTAATAATTTTTCATTAAATTCGTTTAGAATTTAGTTTAGTTGACATGTATTCGAAAGAATTTAGTTAAATGGACCGAAAGTCAGACTTGAAATCAGTTGAATTAATATAAATTAAATTCAATAGGCCAGAATTAAGTTGAATTAATCTAAAGTCCTTGCAAAGGCCTAGAATTCAGTTGAAAAACCTAAATTCAGTCCAGTACACTTAAATGCAGTCAAGTAGACTTAAAAGCAGTTGAGTAGACTTAAATTCAGTTAAATGGACTTACATTCAGTTGAATGGACTTAAATTCAACAAATTCACAGAAATTAACCAGTATTCGATTAGGCTAATTAAAAAATTGAAATTATTAACCTATCTGAAATAACTCTTGTGCATTCGTGTTCCCATAGTTTCAAAAGCATTGTAATAGAAGTACATTCGGCTCTTTCTATTCTAAGAATACCTTCCCAAATTCGAGATAAATCTCTCAAATTAAAAACGTAATGAAACTTTGCTGGCGTTGGAAGCATTTTAACTTTTGTTTTCTGCCACAGTATTCTAGTCATGGGTACCAATTTTGGAAGAAATTCTACTATAACTTCTGGAAATCTGTAGTTGTTGAAATATCCTTCCCCTATTGAACCTAAAAAAATAATTCCTCAATTAAGTATGCCAACAAGTTCTTTTTTAATTTAAAATTCAAAATTATATTAAATGCATAAATAAAATTTCCCCTATTATATTTTGTTTAATTAAATAAAATAATAAATTAATAATAATTCTGTTGTATTCCTTACTGAATATAGTGTCCATGGACCTGTCGGAAGGTAAAGTACAATTAAAAATATTGAACTGTCTCTTTACTCGAGGTGGAATGTCATTTCTACCACCACCAGGATGAATCATTGCAGCCATTAACATTATATCTTGCAATGTTGAAAAATCGCCTGGTTTATCCAATGAATAAAATCCTTTATATTCCATTAACTGACGAATTATTTCATTTGTCACCTGATCACCCCATTCATTTATGACAGGCATATTTATATCATCAATAAATATTGTCATTTTTCTACCACCAGGGGGTCCATAAGTTGTTCCAACACGTTTTTCCACGTAACTCTCAAATATACGCTGGATTCATAAAAATAAATAATTAGTTATTTGATTTTTATTGCAATTTTTCTTCCCCTTATTGCTTACTATGCTATAGACTTCAATGAAACGAACTTAAATTTAGTTAAATAGATTTAAATTCAATTGCATTAGTTTAAATTTAGTTGAAAGGACTTAAATTAATTTCTACAGATTTGAATTCAGTTCAAAATATACTAATTCAGTAGATTTAATCTTAGTTTAGCCAAATGGGCCTAAATTGAGTTAAATAAACATAAATTCAGTTTAGCAGACTTAAATACAGTTGAATGGGCTTAAATACCGTTCATTGAACTGAAATTCAGGTAACCTAAATTAAATTTAGTTGAATAGGCCTAGTGATATTGATTCAGTTAAGTTTGTCTAGATTATTTTATAAACAAGTAAATTATTTTTGATTTAATTATAATTAATTTATTTCTCTCGGAAATGAGTTCATTTTAGTTGCATTTAAATGAATTTCTTTCAATGCACTTGAATTCAGGCGAATTTACTTGAATTTACTTTTTAGCTGAATAGACTAAAATTAGGATAAATAAGTATATATTTCAATAAAACCTCTTACATTTAGTTAAATAGACTTAAATTCAGTTAAATGGACTTAAATTTAGAAAGATTCAATTTCAGTTAAACCTGCCTTAATTTCAGTTCAGTGATCTTAAATTTAGTAAAATAGGCATCAATCCCGCTAAATGATCTTACATCCCTCTGAGAAGCCTTAAATTCAGTTTAATGGACATAAACCGAAGTGGATAGACCTACATTCAGTTGAATAGACTTCAAATCATATAATTCACTCAGAGTTCAGTTGAATAGACTTGCATTCAGTGTAATTTCTGTGAATGCACTTGTATTCAGAACAATTCACTTTAGTTTACTTAAATTCAGTTGAGCGGGTTGAAAATCAGGTGAATATGCCCATATTCAACTGAATAACCTAAATTCAATTGAATAAGCTTACCTTTTATATAATAAGCTTAAATTGGATTTAATAAACTTAAATTCAGTTGAAAGGACTTAAATTCATTTGAATAGTCCAGCCTTATGGTTTTAAATTCAGTTGAATAGTCCGTAATTAAATCGAATGGTAATCGATTAAGCTCGAAAGACTTGAATTGAATTGAATTGGCTAAAATTGAGTTTAATAGACTCAATTCAGTTGCAATTAAATACACTTAAATTCAATTAAATGGACTTAAGTTAATATAATTCACCTAAATCCATCTAAATTCATTTAAATGACGCTCAATTAATTTTGATTAAATACGTTCAGAATTCATTTAAAATAACTTGCATTCAGAGAAATTTCAATGAATGCATTGGAATTAGGAAGAATTCACTTTAGTTTACTTAAATTTAGCTTATTCAAATTTAATATATTTGAATATACTTAAAGCCAGGGAACTAAACTCAAATTAGATTGAATAAACTTAATTTGAGCCTCCATGACTTAAATTCAGTCAACTAGACTTAAATTCAGTTGTATATACTTAAATTTAGTTAAATTGGCTTGAATTAATTTGAACTGACTAAAATAATGTATTTAAAAATATTTTACCTGAACCATGTTCGGAGTTGATGCGGATGAGAAATTGAACGATTTGCGCATGTGGTATTCAGGATCGAATTTGGACATATAGCTTTTAATCATAACAGTTTTTGCTGTTCCCTGTTCACCTATTTAAATAAAAATATTTTAAAAATTATTAAAGAAACATGAGTTTGAGCAATAAAAGAAAAGTATGAATATTTCATTTTGAGCCTACCAATTAAGAGGACAGCTTTGTCTTGTTTAGCAATTACATTCATCAAAAATAATGTTCTTGTATTATGAACATTAGGAACTAAGATATTATAATATTGAAGGACTTCTTCAACTGGATATTCAAACTCAGGAACTTTCTTATTCCAATGAATCCAGTTTCCTTGATCTGATACAAGAAATTCAAATATCGTTTCGTCATCCTTTAAAGATGAAGTAAATTTAATTTAAATCATAAATTATTATAAATTTCACTGTATTGGACCCCCTTATCGAAAAAAGAGAATTAACCTTGCATTTTGGCCAATCACATTTTGAGGGGTGATTGACCAAAAATTCTTGCAGTGCTGCTCGACCATCAAGTTCTAATACTGCACCCAAACTCCACATTAAAGAAAATAAAAAGAATTTTTCTAAATGTGAGTCTGAGAAGGTTTCTGAAAATATTATGCTAATTAGAAATAGTGTATTCTTTCAAATAGTTACAAATCTATCTATGTAATAAAAAATTACTAATTCATTACGTAGAATAAAAAAATGTAATATATTTTTTTAATTTTAATAATTTTTTTTATTTACTTGGTGCATCCTTATCTAAGGTAAGCAATCCTTCGAGTAAATCGATGCACTGTCGAATATAGATGGCTTCTAGAAGAGTCATTTTTGCTGTCAACTTTGTTTGCACGAATACATGTGCATCGTCGTATATTTTTTTGAACAATGTCCGAAGAAGTTCGGCTTCGTTTGGTCGTTTTTTTAGCCAGCCCTT
This sequence comes from Druon quercuslanigerum, assembly GCA_010014905.2. Classification (NCBI taxonomy): domain Eukaryota; kingdom Metazoa; phylum Arthropoda; class Insecta; order Hymenoptera; family Cynipidae; genus Druon; species Druon quercuslanigerum. The sequence goes on from JAAAKG020039208.1 coordinate 16,379, forward strand.
TTTATTATAAAATTAGGGTACGTTATAAAATTAAAAATAATTATTTGTTACACTAGATGACAATAAAGAGTAAGAGTAATTTATTTGTCAAAAGTTTTTGAAAATTTGAATTGAAGATGAAATTGGATTCTGAGATCTAAAAATGTGAGATACCAAAAAAAAATATTTTTAAATGCAGAAAAATCTGTAAAATTAAAAAAAATTGGTTTAAAATCTTTGAGACTATTTTTAAAAGTTTTTCCCATTTTTGAAATATTTTTATAAATAGTTCAAAATTCTCTTTCAATTAATTAGAAAAAATATTTTTGGTCGAAATCCTTTAAATGCAACTTTCGTTTAAAAATGTTTTTAAATGATCAAAGATTTGTATAATTATTTAATCTTCTTAAAGCTTCTAAATTTATTTTAAACTTACTCGGATTGATTTTTGATTTTGTAATATTGCAAAATTGAAAAATAGTGCTTTCAAATCTTCTACAATATTTTTTTAAATTATAAGAAATCGTTAAAAAATTCTCCTATGAGTCATATTAAAATTGTTAATTGTTATGAAATTAAAAATAATAATTTATTATACTAAATAAAAATATAGATTAACTATTTATTTGTCAGAAGTTTTTGAAAAAAATCTCCATTCAAGATAAAATTGGTTTCTTAGATCTGAAAATCTGAGAGATATAAAAAAATTCATATGTTTAAATGCAAAAAAACTGTGAAATTAAAAAAAAATTTTTTTAAATCTTTGAAACTAGTTTTTAAAGTTTTTTTAATTTTTGAAATATTTTAAGAAATTCTTCAAAATTCTCTTTTAATTAATTAGAAGTAATAATAACTCGTCACTAATTTTCCAAACAATGAAAAGAACACTTTTTTAATATCTCGAAACCCTTAAAAATTTCTAAGTATCTTCTAAAGTTTTTGTTTCAAATCCTTTAAATGCAAATTTCGTTTAAACATGTTTTTAAACGAAATCAAAGTTTTAAATAAATTTTGAATCTTCTTAAGGATTCTAAGTTTATCTTAAACTTACTCGGATTGTTTTTGAATTTTTTAATCTTGCAAAATTAAAAAATTATGCTTTCAAATCTTCTAAAATCTTTTTTAAAATTATAAGAAATCGTTTAAAATTTTCCTATAAATCATAAGAAAAATGTTTTATTACCTTTAAATATTTTAATATTCTTAAAAAGCTACTATTTTTTTTAATCTTACAAAATTTAAAGTTTGATTATTTTTTTTTGAAAACCTTGACAAATTTAAAATAAGTTCTTATTCTTTTTAAAAGGTTAAGTTTTCTGAGTATCTGTCAAAATGACACGCATTTTTCCTCAAATGTTAAAAAAATATTGCATAGCATTCTAAACCTTCTAAATATCCTTTAAAATCATTAGAATTTTTATTAAAATTTCTGAAAACTTTTGCCAAAGTGAAAAAGATATCCTACAATATAAATGTCCTCTTAAAATTAATTTTATTAATTTAAATAAAAAATAATTTATTAATATCTTGAAACGTTTCAAAGTTTTTAAAGAAGCTTTTAAAGATTTTGTTTAAACTCTTCTAAGTCTAAATTTAAAAAAAATTGAAATCTTTTAAAGTTTCACATTATTTTTAATTCTTTTAAAAACTTCTGAATTTATCATAAACTAACTCGATTTTCTTTTTTTTTTTAATTTTGTATTCTCGCAAAAGTTAAAAATTTTTCTTTCTAGTTTCCCATGAATCTTGAGAATGTTTTTTAATCCCTTAAAATCTTTTGGAATTCTTAATGAGTTATTTATTTTTTTCAAACATTAAAAAATTTCATTTTGCTTTAAATCATTTAAAGTCATTGCCATTTTATTTAAATATTAAAAAATTTCATTTTGCTTTAAATCTTTTAAAGTGATTGCAATTTTTTTAAATATTAAAAAATTTCATTTTGCTTTGAATCTTTTAAAGTGCTGGCAATTTTTTAATTATTTTTTTCACTCGGTTTAGAACTTCTAAACCTTCTAAACATCTTTTTGAAAAATTAGTATTTTTTCTAAAATTTTTATTCTGATTGCTCTAAATATTTTTATTAATGAAATGCATTTTTCTAAAATTGTATGTAAATTTTGCAAAAATATAAAAGTTGCCTTAAGATGTTTCAGTTTTTTTGGAAAAAATTTTAGAAATCATTTGAACTGATTTAAAATCTTTTAAAAATTTTACCAAGAATCCAAGAGATTTTTTGCAATCTATATCAATATATATTTATATATTGAAAGTGTTAAAAGTTTTTATTTATTTTTGAATCATTTTCAAACTAAAACATTTCATAAAATTTTGTAATCTTTCAAAATTGTGGGATTTTTCTTTAAAAAGTTATATTTTTTTAAACAAATTTTTAAACCCTTTAAAATTAAAAAACATGTCTTTAAATTCAAAATAACAATAATTCTATTAGAATTGTATTATAAGACATTTCTGTTTATTTAAAAAAAATTATTTTTCGATGTTAGAAATTTATTTTTTATTTTTTTAAATTGCTATACACATTTTCCACATTTTTAGGCCAGAAATAAAGTTTTTTAATAATTATTATTATTATATTAAATTAAAACAGTCATAGAACAATTTTAAATTTAAAAAAAATGTATTTAAGAAAAATATTTGATTATTGTATTTTTATGAAATAATCGATATTTATAAAAGAACAATGAGGTAATTTTTTAAATTCGGCAATTTTTTAAAAACAAA
>JAAAKG020039219.1:0-19102 GCA_010014905.2 Druon quercuslanigerum
AATTTCAGTAAAATGGACTTTCGGAAACATGAATCTTCGCAAAAACTATTTTCGAATAATTCAACATTCGTTTTAATATGTTTTCGGTCAATTACGTATTCGGGAAATTAGTTTTCCTTAAAATAAATTTCGGTAACCTGATATTCGCTATTTTGATTTTCGATTATTGAACCATCGGAAAAATGATTGGGTGTCCAGATTCCTTGAGAAGTTTTTATTCCCAAGAATTTCAAACGATTGGAAATTTTTGTTGCTATTAAAATTTTTTTTGATTTTTCAAATGATTCTGGACACTATATTCCAAAACCGAATAATAAAAAAAAGCTTTCTTTCAACATCAATAATAAACTATCATCGAATGAAATATTGCTCTGGAACGGTAAGCCAACAGCTAAAACATTCCATTTCCTTGAGATTTGTCTATAAACCTTTAAAATTGTTTACAACATTCAATCCTACCTTCGAGATATCTTCTTTCTGTAATTTCGACGGTAACTACCAGTAAATATGAAGGGCACTTCAAGAAATATGACATCTAAAGGAACGATCTAACAAGCCAATTCTAAAGACTCTCTTCAACAATAGAAAGTACAGTAGGAAACCTGTAGATCACTGAAGCCACAAAGTAGAATACAAAGGAGATTTCATATATTTTCCCTAGTTTACAAACCCCTTCGTGATGTCTTCAGAAGAACCTATTACCTTCACCAGAAAGTGGTTTCTGTTCTGTAAATCGTAAACGCTTCTCGGAAATAAAAACCTCTACAGGCACTATACTCATCTTTCTTATACACTTTTGCGAAAACTCTCTCGAGCTTCTCTTATTCTCTCTTCAGCTTTTCATATGCTCTCATCAGCTTTTTTATTCTCTCTCAAGCAGTCATTTTTTATCTCTTGAGATTTTTTCTTAATATGCGCTTTTCTTCCACCTGCAGCATCTTCGCTCGTCATTACAAATTCCTGTGGAAGATAATGTTACTTTCATCTTTCTTTTTGATTTGATAACAGATGGAAGGTGGGAGCGTGATAGTGGAAGTCAGGGTGAGAACTTAGATAAAATTAAGTAAGTCTTCTGATGATAAATTTGAACAAAGTTTGCGAGCGTCCGTTCACTAATACTTCAATAAGTTTTGAAATTTTATATTGAGACTTCACAAGTTTTTTCCTATCCCCCTCTTTTCTCCTTTTATAAAGAACTTTAATTTTTCTACCTATTTTGAAAAATGCCCCCTTTTTTCGTTTTTCGCTTAAATGCAAACAGAATAAAAAGATCCCAATAAAAAATACAACTATTTTTGGTTAAAGGTTTCTTTTTTGTTGTTGAAATGTCTAATTCAACATTTTTTGTTCAAAGTTTATCTTATTCGGGTTAAAAGTATTCTATTTGTTAGTGAATTAAAATTTTTTATTTAAAATGCAACTAGTTTGTTACAAAGAAATATTTTAGATTGAAAAATTCAGCTAATTAATTTAAAGTTAAACTCCTTTACTAAATTCCATTTTCCTGGTTGAAGATTCATTTTTCCGGTAAAAAATCGAAACGTATTGTTAGAAAATCATGTTATCTTTGGTTAAAAATTAATTTGCTTTACTTAAAATTATAATATTCCAACTTTGGTTAAAAATTTATCTTTTATTGTTACAAATTCATGTATTTTATTAAAACTTCGTCATTTTTGACAGAAAATCAATCTTTTTGCTTAAAAAATTACTAGTTAGGTTAAAGAATCAAATTTTTGGTCGATTGTCAAACTCTTCTGTTGATTATGATTTTTTTAAAAGCTATTCATGCATTTTGGTTGAAAATTTATTTCTCTGCTTAAAAATTTATCTTTTTTATTTAAAAACTGATGTATTTTTTTTTTAAATTCGTCTTTCTTAGTAGGACATTAATCTTTTCGGATAAGAAATCATTAAAGTTCAAAATTTCTTTGTTTGTTTGAAAATTCGTTGTTTTTTCTGTTGAAGGATAAATTTTGGTTAAAAGTCAACATTAAATGTTTCCTTTTTTATTAAAAATTTAATTTTTTGGTTAATAATTAATCTGGTTTTCTTAAGGATTTTACTCTTTTGTTAAAAATTCTACTTTTTTATCTCTTTTTCATTTCTTTTTACTCTTTTTCATTTCAAATCCAAATTGTTTTTGTTGAAGTAACGATACATCATTTTAGTATAAAAATTATTTCTTTGGTTAAAAATTAATTTCTTTTTGGTGGAAGACTACCTTTTAAAAATATTATATATACATATATATATATATATTTTTTTTTTTCTAAGGAAACATTAAATTTTTTTAATAAAAATAAAAATATTTTTTTAAAAATTCGTCTTTCTGGCTGGAAAAAAATCTTAATTTTTTTGAAATTCTTCCATTTTGTTTCAAAATTCCACTTCTAAGTTGAAAATTAATGTGGTTTGATTTAGAATTCAACTATTTTGATAAAATATTTCGTTTTTAGTTGAATTTACCTATTTTTAATTTCAAAGAAAAATATTTTTTTCTTGACAATCATTGTTTTACATAACAATTCATTCATTTGACTGTAAAAAATCTTTTTTTTCAAATTAATATTTTTAGGATGAAATTTTATGCTTTGTACAAAAATTGGTCTTTACGCCTTGAAAGTTCAAAATTTTTGTAAAAAATCAAACTATTTGTTTGAAAACTAAATAAAAATCTAAATAAAAATGTTTAATTGTGGTTGAATATTAAACTATTTAGATAAAAAATGCAAGTGTTATTACGTGCAAGATTAAAATCCTTTAAAAATTTAACTGTTTGTTAGAAAATCTACTTTTTCTTTTATAAATCATATTTGTGTTCGAAATTCAACTGTTTTTTTAAAATAATTCAGGTATTTTAATCTTGTAAAAAATTCGCATTTTTGGTTACATTTATCTACATTAAAGTTCCTTTTTTGTTTTATGAAAATTCATTTTGTTACTCTGTAAATATAATAATTCTTTTTTTGATTAAAAAGTTATATTTTTTTAAGAAATTTTAACTACTTGGTTAAAAAAAAATTCCTCCTGATTGAAAATTAACTTTTTTAAATTTCTATAAGCTTGATTGATAATTCAACTAATCTCCAGACTATTATGTTCAAAATTCGTCTTTTTCCATTAGGTTCTAGTAGTTTAAAATTTTTTTTTTCAAGTAAATTCCTAAACTAAAAATAAAGCTATTCCAATTTGATGAAAGTTCGTCTTTTGGTAGGAAATTAATTTTCTCGTTTAAAAACTGATTTAGGTTAAATTGCAGCTATTTGGTTAAAAATTCCATTGTTTTTTTAAAAGCTAAACTACTTCGTTAAAAAAATGTCTCGTTTGGTTGAAAGTTTAGATATTTACATTTTAGTGCAACTATTTCTTTAAAAAAATAGATATTCTTTTAAATTGTCTCTTTGCGTTGAAAACACAACTATATTGATAAAAATTCTTTTTTTTCTCATGAATTAAACTTCTTTTTACTTTGAGGACTAAATTTTTTAACTGTAAATGTAAGGAATCCACTTTTGGATTAATTCATAATTTTGTTTAAATATTCAACTATTTTTGTAGACAATGATACTTTTTGATTAGAAATTATTTTAATTCTGAAAAAATTTCATTATTTGTTAGAAAATAAATTTTGTGTTAAAAAATCATATTTTCAGATTAGAAATGCTGTTTTCAAAAATATTCGACTTTTTAGATTAAAACTCACCACTTTTGTAATCGTTAACTTGCACTGATTAAACATTTTTTTTAAACTGAAAATTTAACTTTTTCCTGTTCCCCTGTTTTCTCCTTTTTTAAAGAACTTTAATTTTTTCCCCTATTTAAAAAATGCCCCCGTTTTCCGTTTTTCGCTTAAATTCATACTGAATAAAGAGGTCCCAATAAGAAAATACAACTATGTTTGGTTAAAGGTTTATTTTTTGTTGTTGAAATGTCTACTTCCATATTTTTGGTTCAGCATTTATCTTGTTCAGGTAAAAAATTTTCTATTAGGTAGTAAATTCAATTTTTTATTGAAAATATAACTAGTTTGTCAAAAAGGAATATTTTTGAAATAAAAATTCGGCTAATTGTTTTAAAGTTGAACTTAAAAATCCATTTTAATGGTTGATGATTTATCTGTCCGGTCAAAAATAGAAACGTATTACTTTCTATTCCAACTTTGCTTAAAAATTTATCTTTTATTGTGATAAATTCATGTATTTCGTTAAAATTTTTTTCGTTTTTCGTAGAAAATCAATTTTTTTTGCTTAAAAAATTATTATTTAGGTTAATGAATCAAATTTTTGTTGTATTGTCACACTCTTCTGTTGACTATGATTTTTTTAAAGGCTATTCATCATTATGGTTAAAAACTCATTTCTCTTCTTAAAAATGTATCTCTTTTATTTATAAATTGATGCATTTTTAAAAATTCTTTTTTCTTAGGAGGGAATTAATCTTTTCGGATAAGAAATCATTATTTGAAAAATTTCTTTGTTTGTTTGAAAATTCGTTTATTCTTGTTGAAGGATAAGCCATTGTCATTAAAAATGTAACCAAATATTCCATTTTTGGTTGAAATTCAACATTAAATGTTTCTTTTTTTATTATAAATGCAATTGTTTGGTTAAAAAATAATCTAGTTTTATTGAGGATTTTACACTTTTGTTGAAAATTCTACTTTTGTTATGTTTATTTAACTCTTTTTCATTTCAAATCAAAACTGTTTTTGTTGCAGTATCGATGCATCATTTTAGTTAAAAATTCATTTCTTTGGTTAAAAATTAATTTCTTTTTGTCGGAAGATTACCTTTTAAAACTAAAAATGCATCTATTTTATTTTTGATTGTTCAATTATACTTTAGTTCAAATTTATTTTTTTCTAAGGAAACATTCAATTGTTAAAATGTAAATCAAATATTTTGTTTAAAATTCTTTTTTTTGGCTAGAAAATACTCTTAATTTTTGCATTTTGTATGAAAATTCCACTTCTTAGTTAAAAACTAATGTGTTTTGATCGAGGATTCAACTATTGTGTTAAAAAGTTTTCGTTTTCAGTTGAATTAAACTATTTTTAGTTTCAAATAAAAATATTTTTTCTTGACGATCATTGTTTTATATAAAAATTTATCTTTTTGGTTGTAAACAATCTTTTTTTTAATTCATATTTTTAGGTTGAAATTTCCTGTTTTGTAAAAAGTTGGTCTTTGTGCCTTGACAGTTCAAAATTTTGGTAAAAAATCAAACTATTTGTTTAAAAACTAACGTTTTAAATAAAAATGCATAATTGTGGTTAAATATTGAACTATTTAGGTAAAAAATGCAAGTATTAATAAGTTTAAAATTAAACACCTTTAAAAATTTACCTGTTTTTTTATTTGCGTTCGAAGTTTAACATTTTTGTATATAATTCAGGTATTTTGATCTTGTCAAAAATTCGCATTTTTGGTCACATTTACCTAATTTATAGTTTCTTTTTTATTTTTGGAAAATTTAATTTGTTAGACTGGAAATTTAATAATGCTATTTTCGGTTGAAAAATTATATTTTTTAATGAAAATTTAACTACTTGGTTAAAAATATAATCTCTCCTGATTGAAAATTAACTTTTTTTAAGCTTCATACGCTTGATTGCTAATTCAAAAAGTTCGTCTTTTGGTAGGAAATTAATTATCTTGATTGAAAATTGATTTTGGTTAAATTTCAGCTATTTGGTTAAAAATTCCATTGTCTTTTTAAAAACTTGAAAATACAACTATTTTGTTAAAAATTTTTTTTTATGAATTTAACTTCTTTTCAGGCTGGGATTACATTTTTCAACTTGAAATATAATTATTCCATTTTTAGTGTGAAAAATGGTATTTTCATTAAAAACTGATATTTTCGAGATGAAAATGTAATTATTCCAATGGCCATTCATAATTTTGCTTAAATATTCAACTATTTTCGTGAACAATGATACTTTTTAATTAGAAATTGTTTTAATTCTTTAAAAATTTAACCGTTTGTTAGAAAGTCAATTTTTTTGTTAAAAAAATCATATTTTCGGATTAAAAATGCTTCTGTTTGAAAATTAAAATTTTCCGTGTATAAGTCAACTGTTTTCTAAAATATTCGACTTTTTAGCCTAAAACTTACCACTTTTGTAATCGTTAACTTGCACTGATTAAACATTTTTTTCAAACTGAAAATTTAACTTTTTCCTATTTCCATCTTTTCTCCTTTTTAAAGAACTTTCATTTTTTTACTATTTTAAAAAATGCCCTTTTTCCGTTTTTCGCTTAAATGCAAACAGAATAAAAAGATCCCAATAAGAAAATACAACTATGTTTGGTTGTTTTTTTTTGTTGTTGAAATGTCTACTTCCATATTTTTGGGTTCAGAATTTGTCTTGTTTGACTAAAATATTTTCTATTAGGTAGTAAATTAAATTTTTTTATTGGAAATGCAACTAGTTTGTCAGAACGAAAAATTTTTGAAATAAAAATTCGACTAATTGCTCTAAAGTTAAACTTAAAAATCCAGTTTCCTGGTTTTTCTGGTTGAAAATTTATATTTTATTGTTACAAATTCATGTATTTTGTTAAAATTTTGTCATTTTTCGTAGAAAATCAATCTTTTTGCTTAAAAAATTACTATTTAGGCTAAAGAATCAAATTTTTGGTTGATTGTCAAACTCTTTTGTTGATTATGATTTTTTAAAGACTATTCGTCATTATGGTTAAAACCTATTTCTCTTCTTAAAAATGTATCTCTTTTATTTAAAAATTGAGGCATTTTTTTTAATTCGTCTTTCTTAGTAGGGCATTAATCTTTTTGGATAAAAAATCATTGTAGTTCAAAAATTCTTTGTTTTTTTGAAAATTCGTTCTTTTTTGTTGAAGGATTAACCATTGCAATTTAAAATGTAACAAAATATTATAATTTTGGGTAAAATTCAACATTAAATGTTCCTTTTTTTATTAAAAATTTAATTGTTTGGTTAAAAAATAATCTAGTTTAATTGAGGATTTTACACTTTTGTTAAAAATTATACTTTTGTTATGTTTATTCAACTTTTTTTCATCTGAAATCAAAACTGTATTTGTTAAAGTATCGATGCATCCTTTTAGATAAAAATTGATTCCTTTTTGGTGAAATTTTATTTTTTCAAGGGAAACATTAAATTGTTTGAATAAAAATTCAAAGATTTTGTTAAAAATTCGTCTTTTTGGCTGGAAAGTATTCCTAAATTTTACAAAATTGACCATTTTGTTTAAAAATTTCACTTATTAGTTGAGAGTTAATGTGTTTTGATTCAGGATTCAACTATTTTGTTCAAAAGTTTTCGTTTTCAGTTGAATTTACCTATTTTTAATTTCAAATTAAAATATTTTTTTCTTGACGATCATTGTTTTAGATCAAAATTCAACTATTGGTTGTAAACTATATTTTTTTTAATTTATATTTTTAGGTTGAAATTTCCTGTTTTGTAAAAAATTCGTCTGTATGCCTTAAAAGTTCAAAATTTTGGTATAAAATCAAACTATTTGTTGGAAAACTAACTTTTTAAATAAAAATGCATAATTATGGTTAAATGTTAAACTATTTAGGTAAAAAATGCAAGTTTTAATAAGTTCAAAATTAAACTCCTTTAAAAATTTAACTGTTTGTTTGAAAATCTATTTTTTTTAAGAAATCCTATATTTGTGTTCAACGTTCAACTGTTTTTAGATAATTCATCTACTTTGGTCTTGTAAAATTCTGCATTTTTGGTTACATGTACCTAGTTTAAAGTTCCTTTTTTGGTTAAAAAATTATGTTTAAAAAAAATTCAACTACTTGGTTAAAAAATATAATCTCTCCTGATTGAAAATTATTTTTTTTTTAAATTTCATATGCTGCATTGATAAGTCCACTATTCTCGAGACTATTTTGTTAAAAATTTGTCTTTTTCCATTATGTTTTAGTACTTTAAAATTATTTTTTTTAAAGTAATTTCCTAAACTAAAAATTAAGCTATTACATTTTGATAAAAATAATTAAAAATTATTTATTATATATATATTATATATAATTATTTATATTTAAAAATTGCTTCAAGTTAAATTTCAGCTATTTGGTGAAAAATTCCATTGTTTTTTCAAAACCTAAACTACTTTGTTAAAAAATGTCTCGATTGGTTGAAAGATTAGCTATTTGCAGTTCAGAGCAATTATTTGTTTGAATAATATATATTTTTTTAAATTGTTTTTTTTTGTTGAAAATACAACTATATTGTTAAAAAATTTTTTTTATGAATTCAACTTCTTTTAAGGTTGAGGATTACATGTTTTAACTAGAAATGTAATTAATCTATTTTCATTTTGAAAAATGGTATTTTAATTAAAAACTGATAATGTCTAGATGAAAATGTAATTATTTTCATAACAATTCATAACTTTGGTTAAATATTCAAATATTTGCGTAAACAAGGATACTTTTTGATTAAAAATTATTTTCATTCTTAAAAAATTTATCTGTTTGTTCAAAAATAAATTTTTTTGTTAAAAAATCATATTTTCGGATTAAAAATGCTTTAAACTTGCCACTTTTGTAATCGTTAACTTGCACTGATCAAACATTTTTTTAAACTGAAAATGTAACTTTTTCCTATTCCCCTCTCTTCTCCTTTTTGAACGAATTTTTTCCCCTTTTTTAAAAAATGCCCTCTTTTTCTGTTTTTTGCTTAAATGTAAGCTGAAGAAAAAGATCTCAATAACAACATACAAGCAAATTAAATTTTTTTATTGAAAATGCAACTAGTTTGTTAAAAGAAAAGATTTTCTAAATAAAAATTTAGCTAAGTTTTTAAAAGTTGTTTTTTGTTAAAAATCTATTTTCCTGGTTGAAGATTCATCTGTGCGGGCAAAACCAGAAACGTATTGCTTTCTATTCCAAGTTTCGTTGAAAATTTATCTTTTATTGTTAGAAATTCATATATTTTGTTATAATTTTGCCATTTTTCGTAGAAAATCAACCTTTTTGCTTAAAAAATAACTATTAAGGTTAAGGAATCAAATTTTTGGTTGATTGTCAAACTCTTCTGTTGATTATGATTTTTTAAGACTGTTCATAATTGTCGTTAAAAATTCATGTCCCTGTTTAAAAATTAATCTTTTTTATATAAAAATTTATGTACCTTTTTAATTTGTCTTTATTAGTAGGGCATTTATCTTTTCGGATAAGTAATTATTATAGATCAAAATTTCTTTGTTTGTTTAAAAATTCGTTGTTTTTTTGTTGAAGGATAAGCCATTGTAATTAAAAATGTAACGAAATATTCTAATTGTGGTTAAAATTAAACAATGAATGTTTCCTATTTTATTAAAAACTTAATTGTTTGGTTTTACTTTTTTATGTTTATTCAACTCTTTTTTATTTAAAATCAAAACTGTATTTGTTGATGTATCGGCGCATCATTTTAGATAAAAATTCATTTTTTTTTTGGTGGAAAATTAACTTTTAAAAATAAAAATGCAACTATTTCATTTTTGATTGTTTGATTGCACTTTAGTTAAAACTTTATCTTTTATAGGGAAACATTCCATTGCTTGAATAAAAATTCAAATATTTTGTTCAAAATTCGTCTTTTTGGCTGGAAAATAATCTTAGTTTTTCAAAAAACATCCATTTTGTTCAAAAATTACACTTTCCTTAATTCTTAGTTTAAAATTAATGTGGTTTGATTTAGGATTCAACCATTTTGATAAAAAGATTTTGTTTTCAGATGAATTTACCTTTTTTTTTTTTTTTTTTTTTTTAATTAATATTTTCAGGATGAAATTTCCTGTTTTGTAGACAATTGGTCATTATGCCTTAAAAGTTCAAAATTTTGATAGAAAATCAAACTATTTTTTTGACAAGTAAATTTTTAAAATAAAATGCATAATTATTGTCCAATATTCAACTATTTAGGTAAAAAATGTAAGTTTTAATGAGTCAAAAATCAGACTCATTTGAAAATTGAACTGTTTGTTAGAAAATTTACTTTTTCTTTTAGTAATCATATATTTGTGTTCGAAATTCAACTATTTTTTAAATAATTCAGGTACTTTGATCTTGTAAAAAATTCACATTTTTGGTTACATTTAACTAGTTTAAAGTTCCTTTTTTGTTTTTTGAAAATACCTTTTGTTATACTGGAAATTTAATAATTCTATTTTTGGTTAATAAATTATTATATTTTTAAATGTAACTACTTAATTAAAAAATATAATCTCTCCTGATTGAAAATCAACTTTTTGTTAAAACTGTATATGCTTTATTGATAATTCAGTTATTCTTGAGACTTTTCTGTTAAAAACTTGTCTTTTTCCATTAAGTTCTAGTAGTTTAAAATTATTTTTTTTAAATAATATCCTAAACAAAAAATAAAGCTATTCCATTTTGATGAAAGTTCGTTTTTTGGTAGGAAATTAATTTTCTTGTTTAAAAACTGATTTAGGTTAAATTCCAGCTATTTGGATAAAAATTCCATTGTTTTTTTAAAAGCTAAACTACTTCGATAAAAAATTGTCTCGTTTGGTTGAAAGTTTAGCTATTGGAATTTTAGTGCAACTATTGGGTTAAAAAAATATATTCTTTTAAATTGTCTCTTTGCGTTGAAAATACAACTATATTGATAAAAATTCTTTTTTTTATAAATTTAACTTCTTTTTAGGTTGAGGATTACATTTTTTAACTAGAAATATAATTATTCCATTTTTAGTTTGAAAAATGGTATTTTAATTAAAAACTGATAATGTCTAGATGAAAATGTAATTATTTTCATAACAATTCATAATTTTGTTTAAATATTCAACTATTTGAGTAAACAATGATACTTTTAGATTAAAAATTATTTTAATTCTTTAGAAATTTAACTATTTGTTAGAAAATCAATTTTTTTGTTAAAAAATCATATTTTCGGAATGAAAATGCTTCTGTTTCAAAATAAAAAATTTCCGGTATATAAGTCAACTGTTTTCTAAAATATTTGACTTTTTAGCTCAAAACTTACCTTTTTTGTGATCATTAACTTATATCGATTAAACTTTTTTTTTAACTGAAAATGTAACTATTCGATTTTCGGTTTAAAAATCTGTTTTTTATTTTTTTTGGAAATTCAACTGTATGGTAGAAATTTTTTTATTCATGAGATAAAAAATCAGCCCTTCAATTAAAAATTATATTATTTTGTTAAAAGTTAATTCATTATTGTAAAAATTAGTCATTTTCGGTTTAGATCTTTTCTCGTCAACTTCTTAAGTTAAAACTTCTTGGTTTGAATTTCAACTTTCTGGGTTAAAAATCAACTTATTTGTCAATGACAGAACTGGCTTAAAAACATTAAAGATGTTACAAAAATATTTCAAGTATTTTAAAATTAACTTGATATCGTATCTAAAGTAATTTAAAAAACAATTATTATCCTACCAGTCATAAATGTGGGGGAATTGGACCTCAAAAATATTCCAAAATAGGTACCACCTCGTGACGTAGGTTATGGACGGTCTCTAAAGAGATATAGTGAGGGATGACTCTTTTTTTATTTTTTCACAAGGTTTTTTCTCCTTTCCGAGCATTAATTTATTATCTCTTGAGCCATTCCTCATTCTCCTTTCATTTATCTATGATACCCTTTTTTCCAACTGTACCACTTTTTTTTCTCCATTCGCAATTCCTGCGGGAAGGAATGCTATTTGCACGAGAGCGAAGACTGGTGCAAACGTTTGCATAAAGTTAAGGTAATAAAAATTGTTGTAAAGTCAGGTGTTATAGTCACGCAGTCTCTCTCAATTTATGTTAATAGAGTAAGACCGACCCTCTTTGAAGATGCTTTACGTTTACGATCGGCCGTCGCGAAAAAGCCAAGAAATGTCCGCGCGTTACGCGATGAAACTTTCTCGGTAAAGTCCCCTCACTACCCACTTTTCCCTCAACTCCTACCCCAAAGCACTTTTAAACCTCTCGCTTTTTTATTTTGTCCTTCTATCTCCTTTTTCTTCAAGACTGCCCTCCATCGTTCTTTTCCTCTTCCGCACTTGATCCTCCTTTATTCGACTATCCTAACTCTTTAAAACTCGTGACCCGCTTAAACACTTTGAGGAAGTTAGAGCGCCGCTTCTTTAGATCAGGGATCGAGAGAATTAACTATTTTATACGATGTAATTCAATGAGGAAGAAAAAAATTTGCTGAAAGAATGCATCAGAAGATTTCATTCTGGAAAGTATGCTCAAGTTTAAGAAGAATCTTCCTTGAAGATGTTATTACCATTTTAAACGATGCTAACTTTCGAGTTTATGAATTTAAATTCTTAAAATTCCGATGTTGAACGATCTTTTTGGACGAATCATTTATTGAAGAGCAAGAAAAAAATCTTTTTTAATCCGAATTTGAACATTAAGTAGATTGTTAAACAATTAAGACACCGAGGCCTCAAGAGATCACTTTTTGCTCTTTGAGGCTACTATTTTTGTAGGGGGATACTATACTTATTTCTCAAATGCAACAAATGAACCTGTATGATCAACGTAAGTTTAATTTAAATAATTTTTTCGAGATGTTCTTACAATTTTAAACGATGTTATAGTCCGAGTTTTCAAATGTTGTCTATTAAAAATTAAAAGAAAAATTTGACCATGACCGTATTTGAACCGGGAACGCCGCTAAACAGGAGTGGAGCATTAACCAATAATGCCATCGAGAAGAGAAATGTACTTCCTATGATCAACGTAAGTTTAATCTTAATAATACTAAAATATTGATATTAAACGATAATTGTTGTTCTTCAATAACTTATCTGCCCGTATTAATCTTTTAAAATAGAAATTTTATATTAATTCAATTATTACTTAATTAATTCTTTAATAAATTATTTAGATTAACCAGTGGAGAAATATGTTTTTTGGATAAAAATCGACCAACAGTACAATTCTTAAAGGATCTTTATCTTTCTTTTCAGAAACCGAATGTTGGAAACAGGTATGGGGGGGGGTCCCCGTCGAAGTAAAGTTGAAATTATTATTAAACATTTTAGAATTTAGAGAAAGTTTTTGCCTAAAAGTATATATGATAACTTGTTTAGTACGTTTCCAGACGATCAATGTTTTTGGTCGAAAACTAATCTTTTTGTTTAAAAATTAACTTTTTAATTTGAAACTTCAACTTTAGGTTTAAAAACACTTGATTTTATTTAAAATAAATTAATGGTATTAAAGTAATCTTTTTGTTTAAAAATTTTTCTTTTTTTAGTAGCAAATTCAACTTTTTCGTTCAGAATTCTTGAAATTTGTTAAAAATTCGTCTTTTTTGGTAGTATATTAATATTTTTGTTTGAGAATCTATCTTTTTTATTTGAAAATTCAACTTTTTAATGAAAAATTCTTTAAGTTTAGTAAATATTCATCTTTTTTTAGTAGCAGATTAATCTATTTGTTTTAAAAATTCATCTTTTTTGTTATTCTTCTTCATTCATAATGTGTCCTCTAAGGGTTTACATGACTTCCATTCCTTACAATATTTCCGCATCTAATCCATGCGACTTCTGTTTCCTTATTCTTTCATTTTTTTGTCCTCCTCTCTCTCATTTGCTCCTCTAGCACCCTCCAACTCCTTCATCAATTCTTCTCCTAATCCATCCTCTCCTAGAATCTTAACCAAATTCTCTCGCCAGCTTCCTTTATCTACCATTACTCTCCTAAATCCTTCCCTTACGTGATCCCATCCTTTTCCCAATACATCCCCTCTCTTACCTTGTTTCCAATCTAAATCATGCTATTCTGGTCCACCTTCTCTCTATCCATCTCTTTTATAAATACTTTGACAAACCTTCCCTTAATATCACCTTATACCATTTACTGTATTTTGATTCCTAAATCATCCCCCACCTTCCTATTAATTGTCTTTTTCTGTCCTTTTTTTCTATTCTTTGTAGTTTACTCCAATCCCTTCTTCTATATCTCCAGCATTCAAGAACTTCCTCCTTTCTTCTACCTATCTCGTTAATTCTATCGCCCTCCCTCTTCTCTCTTCCACCACAATCAAACAATTTTTTGCCAACTCCCCTCTCTTTCCCTACCTTAGCTTTGTCTCTAATTACAATGCCCTCTTTCCCGCTCTATTACTTAATGTATCCCTTTGCGCAACTTCTTTTACCATATAGTCTGGCGTCCTCCAATCTACCTCTAATTTCCACCTTATTTACCTTTCTTATAAACTCTCAAGATCTTTCCTTTCTTTCCATAACCATATCTTTGCCCTATAACTTAATACCCGCCATACCGGTGTATCAAATAACCACATTCTCTTCCAATTTTTTAAAAACCTTTTTCGCATTCCCCATATCTGTTTTATCACCCATGCTGCTTTTTTTATCCTTTCTCTTATAGGAGCTCTATGATCTCCATTTGTTGAATGATATGTCCCAAATATTTAAACTCTTTTACTTCTTCTATCTTTATTCCCTTCTATCTCCCCTTCCATTCTTTCTGTCGCCTATCTCTTTTTCTATACCTCATTGTCTTAGTCTTCTCTACATTTAAATTCAGCTTTTTTACAGCTAAGTATTTCTCTAATCCTGTAATTAGGCCCGCCATCCCTTCTTCATCTTCTGCCATCAGCACTATGTCGTCAGCGTATGCCAGTGAATATATATTTTCCTTCCCTATCCTAACTCCTCCTCAACCTTTTCTACTCATTTCTTCTACCAAGTCTGTTATTAATATATGAAATAAAAGTGGGCTCTGAAGACATCCTTGCCTCACTCCTTTCACCAAAGAGAAACTATCTCATACTTGCTCTCCTACCTTTACCCTGATTTTTTTCCCTCTAAAAATTTCCGATACTCTCTTTATTATTCCCTCTCGTATACCCTTTTTCACCTAAACTTTTTCTATCTCGCTTGGGTCTGATGAGTCAAACGCCGCCTTTAAGTCCACGAACATTGCTAGCCTTGCCGCTTTTTTCCTTTTAATCATCTTATTTACTAGATAGTTCAGAACATAAATGTTGTCCATCACTCCCATTCCTTTTCCAAACCCTGTCTGATTCGGTGGCTCTGTCTTTTTTTTGTAATTTCTTTCTTCAATCTCTCCGATTAAACACTTAAATATACTTTATACAGTGTTGGCATAAGCGTCACACCCCTGTAATCTTTAACATCTTCTCCTTTCCCTTCTTTACTATTGGTATGAATACTCCTTCTTTCATTAACTCTGGACACCCCTCTCCGCTCCATACTCGATTACACACTACCCATGCCCAATACTCTTGTTCCGTCCCTCCATATCTTTCTCTACCACATTTTCTTCCCTTCCTAACTTTTCTCTCTACTCCTCGAAAATCCAAAAAATATATTTTTTTAATTCTACCATTTAAATATCTTGCTTTGCTCTTTCTCTTCTTTTTTCCCTATTTACTATACGTTCATACCTCTTCTTCCGTCCTAGCCTTTTAAATTCAACTTTTTGTGAAAAATTCCTAAATTTGTTTAAAAAAACCCGTTTTTCGGTAAAAAATTAACCCTTATGTTTAAAAATTCATCTTTTCACATAAAAATTTAACAATTAGCTTTTAAAGTTGAAATAATTTATCAAAAATTAAAAAAATTCTTTCTTACTTGAAAATTTCAACTTCATAGTTCAGAATTCTTGAATTGTATGGAAAATTCATCTTTTTGGTAGAAAATTATTCCTTTTCTTTAAAAATTTTACTTTTTTATTTGAAATTCTACCTTTAGATTGGTGCTTTTTGAATTTTGTTAAAGTTTGTCTTTTTTTCGGTAGAGAATTATTATTTTTATTTAAAAATTCATGTTTTTAGTTGGAAATTTAACAGCTAGGTTTAAAACTTGATCAAATTTCGTACAATTTCATATTTTTGTTGATGATTCCAAATTTTCGTTAACAAATATTTAAAATTTTTTTTTGAAAATTCCTTTTCTTTTGGTCGAAAAATTACTTTGGTAATTAAAAATTTACTGATATCATTTTTGGTCGAAAATGGCTCTTTTTTAATAATAATTTAGCTTTTTCTTAAAATTCAACTATTTTGTCAAAAAAATCGTTCTTTTGAGTTCAGAGTTCTTGTATTTTGTTTAAAATTCGTTTTCCTTGATTGTAAATTAATATTTTTCTTGAGAAATTCTTTTTTTTTATTTAAAATATCAACTTTTTTTGAAAGAATACTTTAATTTTATCAAAACTTCATCTTTTTTAGTTTAAAATCTAAGTTTTCGTTTGACAATTCATGAATTTTATCAAAAATTGATCGTTTTGGTAGTAGATTAATCTTTCTCTTGGATCAATATGTAACAATTAGGTTATATATTTTAACTGCTTTCTTTAAAATTAACGAAAATTTCTTTCATTTTTAAATTTTCAACTTTTTAGTTAAGAATTCTTGAATTTTATTGAAAATTTGTCTTTTTTGGTAATAAATTAATCTTTTGTTTAAAAATTCATCTTGTTTGGTTTAAAATTCAATATTTTGTTAGATAACTTTCGAATTTTTTTATGAATTCATCTTTTTTAGTAGCAGTATAATATTTTTGTTTATCAAATCATCTATTGTATTAAAAATGTAACAATAAGGTTTTGATGATGTACGACTTTCTTAAAAGTGCATTTTTTCGTTGATGCTTTAAAACTTTAGTTAACAATTAATCTAAATTGCTGAAAATCAAACTTCTTTGTAAAAAAATCCTTTTTTTTATGAATTACTTTAGTCATTGGAAATGTATTTTTAGTCGAATTTTTTTTAAGTCGGAATTAAATTTTTTTTTGAAATTGAACTATTTTCTTAAAAATTAATTTCTTTGTTAAAAATTAATCTAATTTAGTTTAAAATTTAGTTTTTAGGTTTAGAACTCTTGTATTTTGTTGGCTGTTCGTCCTTTTGACATAAAATCAACTTTTTGATTAAAATTCTATATTTTTATTTGAGAAATCAACTATTTTCTATAGAAACTTAGTCCTTTTTCTTGAAAGCTTAATAATTTAGTAAAGAAAACCAACTATTTGGTAAAAAATTAGGTTTTTAAAATAATTTAACATTATTTGTTCTGATTAAAAATTTAACCAAATCAACCAAATCAACGGTCGTCCACAAGGGGGAGAGGGGTGTCAAAATTTAAAAAAATAGGAAATGCAGTTTATGGATGATCCCTAAGTAGCTTGGATTTTACGTACTTGTATTTATGATCGGTTTCATTAAAAAGAAATAATAATCATGAATCGTTAATGTAAGAATACCCAACCATTTGAGATCTGATTTTGAATAGTTTGAACGACTGTAATTTCTTTGAATTTTTGTGTTTTCCGGTTTAGTCACAAAATAAACTTCTGTTCAAGACGTTATAGGTTCTTCAATCAAAGAGAACAATAAAATAATTCGTTCATATAATTTTATAGTTATTTAAATAATAAATGTTTTTCCAAGTCTATAGAAATTTTGTTTTGTTTTTATCTGTTATTGTTTAATAAACATTAATCTAGGAACCATTCCTAGATTCACCGCGTTCAATAACGTTTGGTTGCAGAAATAAGTTGATTGCTGCGTTGAAAACCAGGGTTCAATTCTTGCCAAATTTGTTTTTTAAACTACGTTAATTTTTTCTCGTTTACTAAATAATTGTTCAAAATACAATATTTAAAATTTAATATGTCGAGCCGTCAACACCTGATGTTTCGTGTCCTTGTAAATTCTTTGTGACGAATAATTCTTTACTCATTGAAGTATAGGACTGATTCCTGTTCTAGACTGAACTCTGTACGCTACTCTCGAGAGATCCGTCCATAGATCAAATTTAATCTCTTTACTTGCCTAAAGAGTTATATATTTTTCAATTTCATATTTTTTAATTTTTATATCATTTTGGTGGCCATCCAAGAATCCCAGACAGAGTTCTTTTCTTTTTATACGACCAATTTTTTCCCGTGAATTAAAAAGACGAGCAAAAGAGTTTCTTCAGTTTACAAGGAGCAGATTCATCAGAAAAATACTTGTGCAGCAAAACACTTACTGGATATTGACAAATCGGTGATTCTCAAAGGTCTTCCTATTCACTGCAAGAAATCCACTGTACTGCAAGTTAGTAATGAACGAGGAACCCAGTAGGTCAGCGGCTTTGAAAGTTCTTACCCTTTTGCTCTGGGCGACACTGGAGATGAGAGTACGTACGTTTCATGCTACAGATATAAGGAGCGGATATCGGACTTTTGTCCTCGATTGCCGATCCGAGCGTTTTAAATTGGAGGGTAACCCAGCTTCGCTCCCAAGATCTTAGCGCAGATCGCCGTTTTCTAAAGGTTTTGATGGTAATGAACCGATAAGAAAAAAAAGAGAAGAGAAAATATCGCCTAACTATATCCTAGCGCCAATTGCAGTCCTCGAAAATACAAAAACAACCGGCTCGGTTTTCAGTGGTCTCATTAAAATCTGAAAATCGTATTTTTCACTCAATTTCCCAACTTTCATGGTTTTTAAAAGCGCAGAAAATTAGCAAAAAGTTTAAAGAGCTTAAGCTTTAAAACTTGTTGAGAAATGTGGTGAAAATTTTCCAATTGAAGAAATTCATGCTGTTTTGAGTGAACAATGTTTTTGAAAAACACAGAGATCTAGAGTATACTTCTTTGAAGTTAAAAAATTGTACCGTAAAATTTTCTAATTAGCTGTTGTAGAATAGTGTTTGAAGTTTATGGAATTATGAAATTATTTAAAACTGGCTTGATAATTTAAAATTTAAATTGCTAGCTCGTTTAATTTTTATTCATATCAATTTAAAAAAAAAATAAAACTTATAAGGAAATATAAAGTCAAAAGAAAATAATTTAAATGTCTCTTAAATATCTTGATAATCTTTTGACGTTTCCATTCGTTAAAGTTCGGTACTTCAAAAATATACTAGGAAACGTCATTGTTATAGATATAAGTCGAAAAATAATTTTCTTCTTTGTTGGCCACACCTCACCTCAGCGACATCTGTCCCCCAATACATTTAACCCATTTCCAGTATTTTAAAAAAATTTTAAAGTAGGCCATACCATTATTATTATTATTATTATTATTATTACACCATTAAGCCGTTTCCCTTTCGGGGTAGGCGTGACTCACTCGGTA
>JAAAKG020039230.1:0-19101 GCA_010014905.2 Druon quercuslanigerum
AACTTTTCTATTGACAATTCGTCTTTTTCTGTATAAAATAATAATATTTTTACATTTAAAAAAATTAAAATGTTCAAAATTCGCCTTTTTGATTTAAAATTCAACCATTTGGCCGATGCATTATCTACTTTGTTGAAAATTAAACAATTTCGTTGAAAACTATCCTTTTCAATTTAAAAAAAATTAAAATGTTAAAAATTCTTATTTTTTGTTGACAATTGAACTTTTTTTTTAATCGTCTTTTTCGTTAAAAAATTATTCCTATTGTTTAAAAACTCTACTTATTTGGTTGAATTTTTTTTTGTAAAATATTTTTCTTTCGTGGTATAAAAACTAATCTAAAACTAATCTTTGCTTGAGA
This sequence comes from Druon quercuslanigerum, assembly GCA_010014905.2. Classification (NCBI taxonomy): domain Eukaryota; kingdom Metazoa; phylum Arthropoda; class Insecta; order Hymenoptera; family Cynipidae; genus Druon; species Druon quercuslanigerum. Next base: position 362 of record JAAAKG020039230.1, read on the forward strand.
ATTCAAGTGTTTTTTTTTTAATAATTTTTTTTTTTTTAATTTATCTGGTTGAAAATTCTTCTTTTTTGCTCTCAAAAATTAATGTTTTTAACTGGAAATTTATCGATTAAGCTATATGGTGGAAAATTTTAATATTTTGTTAAAAATTCCTTTTTTTGTTTAAAAATTAATTTTGTATCTGAGAATTTAACAATTTCATTTTTATTTTAACTTATATTTTTAATTTGAAAATTCATCCCTTATGATGAAAATCTATGTTTTTTTGTACAAAATTCGTCTTTTGGTGAGAAATAATTCTTTTTGGATAAAAATTTATTTTTTGTCTTTAAACCTCCAGCTACTTGAAAATTCAAATATTTTGTTAAAAGCTTATGTTTGTTAAAATCTTCTTTTTTCGCTGTGAAAATTAATTTTTTAATTTCAGAATTCAATTATCTTTTACAAAATTAAAATTTTTACCTTAAAATGAATACAAAAAGAAGAATTTGCAAAAAAATTAATTTTCAATCGAAGACTTGCATTAACAACCACGTATTTGAACTTTTAATAATGAGAAATTGATATCAAAATCAAAAATAAAAATTTTTTTATTAAAAATTCGTCATTATTATTGAAAGTTGAAATACTTGGTTGTTAATGCAAGTCTTCTATTAAAAATTATTTTTTTAGCAAATTATTTTTTTTTAATAAAAATTTAACGATTCAATTATTAATTTGAATTTTAACTTCTTAGCTGAAAATAACTACTGATGAAAAGTCATCTTTTTTCAACATATTCAGTATAAAATTAATTTTATTACTTAAAAATTAATTTTTTTAAAGCAAATTTAACTATTTGGGTAAAAATTAATCTATTTTCTAAATATTAGCATTTTGTTTACAAATTATCTGTTTTTAAACTCAACTGTTTGGTTGTAAATTCGCCATTTTCAATTTAAAAATAATTTTAATTAATTTTTATAAACTGAAAATATCATTATTCTACTTCTAATAAAAAATTAAACTATTTTGTTGAAAATTTGTTTGTCTGAACAGAAAAGTTTTTTCGTTTGTTAAAAAATCATCTTAATGGCTGAGGATTAAAGTAATTTGTAAAAAAATTTGAATTTTTATTTTGAAATTTAAAAAAAAATTAATTTCTTTACCCGAAAATTTGACTGTTTCTTCTTTTATTTGTGTTTTAGTATACAATTATTCACTATATTTTTGATAATTTGTTTTAAAATTAATATTTTCAAATAAAAATTTAATCATACCAACTTTTGATTGAAAACTTATCTTTTTTATTTAAAAATACATTTTTTGGGTTAAAAGTTGATATTTTTTGTTGAAATTTCAACTGCTTTCTTAAAAATCCATTTTTTGCGTTAGATTCTTCACTTCAGTTAAAAATAATAAAAATTCACTAATTGTGGAAAAACTACAATAATATTATTTAAAATAATTAATAACCCATTTTCGTGAAAAATTATTCTATTTACTTTGTGTAAAAATTTTTTTTTTTCCTAAATCAAAAAAGTACACATGCATTCGTTAATACAACTGTAGATATAGCTACAAAATCTAAAGATCAAAATCTCAAAAAAAAATCCAAATCATTCAATAAATTCTCAATACGAACTGGGGAAATAATCACATCCCAAAACGTGTCGCTTGAATATTGCTTAAGGGGGCTGGATAGTTCGACTCGCCAGGGCCTGAATAGACCCCCTGTTCGCCTAACGAGCCTGATCCGCCCCTCAAAAAAGTGTCCACACCCCCGCATTAATTTTAGATAACGATAAGTGTCAAAAAGTTTCTCCCACTTTCATCCCCACCAAAAAAAAAAATAAAAATCCCTCTAAATCAACCGATGATCGAACGTTTAGTGAGGCATGAGAGGTGGTTCGGCCCCTGGAAAATTTCGGTCGACAGAGATTGATTAATGAATCCTTGTGGGGCATTACTGACACGCGATCGTTAAGGATTCCACTTAATAGTAGTTTTATCGACGGATTATTATTTAATTATTACTTTTAAATATTCCTGCTGAGAAAATAAACACGGAAATTGCAAAGTGAAGGGTGATGATTATAGTTTTTTTTTAATTGCTTAAATGAGGTAGAATTTGTCTAAAAACATGTATAAGTGGCATACTGTTATTAACTATTTTCTTCATTTCGTTTTTTTTAAATTTATTTTTCTTTTTTTTTTAAAGATATTACCCTAAATTATTATTAATTTATTTTAAATTCTTTTTTATTCCTTTTTAATTCATTTAAATCCTATTTATTTTTTTTTATTTTAATGAATTGTTTCGAATTTTCTTGAACTTTTCTACATTCACAAAATTCTACTTAATTCAATAAATAAATAAGAATGCTCAAAGTTTTTATTTTTTAATTCTCTCTTTAATATTTTCAACATGCATTTAATTCTCTGGAATTCTTCTTAATTCGCTCCAACCTCATTTAAGTCAATTGAGTATTTTTTATTCCTTTTTTCCTTTTTTTTTATTCCTCTTTAATTCTTCTAAATTCACTTTAATCTCATTTAAGTCAATTGAATATTTTTGATTACTTGGGATTCACTTCAATTTTTTTTTAACTCTCACTGAATTATTTTGAAATTACTTGAATTCTTATAAATTCCCTTAATTCTACTCCCCTTAGAATTACGTTAAATTATTTTTAATTAACACTTATTTCTTTTGAATTCCACTAAACCAAACTGAATTTATTTAATCTTTTTTTTTATTTCTAGTTTTTTTATTCAACAGAACAACTTTTAAATATACCATGACTTCTTAAAGGATTTATTGATTTCGTTAGAATTTAAAAAAATTCTTTTGAATTTCTTTGAATTCTCTTTAATTCACTCGAATTTCACAGAAATCAATTATATATTTTTGGTTTTATACATTTTTTTAAATTCATTTAAACTCATTTGATTCTCAATGAATTCTTATTCTTTGTCCTCAATTCTTCTTACTTCTTTAGAATGCTGTTCATTTTTTTTAAATTTTATTTGAATTCTTTTTATTTAAAATTTTTTTTAAATTTCACTCTGAAGTCTTTGGAAGTCACCTTTGAATTCCCTGGAATTCCCCCGAATTCACTTCTATTTCACTGAACACAATAAAATATTTGGAAAAAAAAAAGATTTATTTGTATTCATTTAGAATGCACTCTAAATTCTCATTCAATTATTTTGAATTTGTTTTTGATTATTTTTAAATAATTGTAATTCTTTTCATTATTTCCCCCCAAGTGTTTAAAATTTTTTTTAAATTCACACAATTCTACTCAACAGAATAAATAAAAAATTGAAATATTTTAGTTTTGTTTTGATTATAGAAAAAATATTTTTAAGTCGCATCGAATTCCCTTGAATTCTTCTAAATTCACTTTAAATTTTTAACAATTTTTTTCAAGAATTTAAAAATTATTTGAATCTTTATGAATTTTTATGATTTATCCAGAAATTTTTGAAATTCTTTGAAATTCATTTAAGTTCTTTTTAGTTCTTCATGAATTCTTTAGAATTTCCTTAAAACAAATTGAATTAAATAATTCTTTTTTATGTATTTTTCTCTCCCTAAAGATTTTTAAATTCACGATGAATTCTTATAAATTTTATTATTTTCGTTTGGATTTCAATGAATTCTCTTCAGTTTTTTTAATTCTATTCAATTCACTCCAATTTCACTTAAATCAATAGGAGATTAGAAATTTTAAAAAAATATGTTTATTTAAATTAATTTGGAATACACCCTGATTTCTCGTTAATTTACTTTAAATTCCTTTTTATTTCATTTAAATTCTTGTTATTTATTTTCAACATGCACTGAATTCTCCTAAATTCTTCTAAATTCACTTTAATCTCATTTAAGTCATTTGAATATTTTTAATTCTTTGTAATTTGCTTCAAATTTTTTTTAATCCCCCTGAATTCTTTTTAATTTACCTAAATTCTTATAAATTCACTTAATTCTATTTTCCTTTGGATTTTGATGAACCATTTGAATTCTCCTCGATTCACTCCAATTTCACTGAAAGCAATGAAATATGTTTGGTTCTCGTTTTGATTTCAATAAATTCTCTTCAGTTACTTTAAATTCTGCTCAATTTATTCCAATTTCACTAAAATCAATACAAGATTCAAAATTTTAAAAATATGTTTATTTATATTAATTCAGAATACAACCTGAATTCCCGGTAATTAATTTTAAATTCTTTTTATTTCTTTTTATTTCATTAAAATTCTTTTTATTTATTTTACTTTCTCTGAATTCTTTCGAATTTCTTTCAATTTTTTTTTTAATTCTCCTAGAATTCTTTTTAATTTACTTGAATTCTTATAAATGCACTTAATTCTACTTTCCTTTGGATTTTTTCAACCCATTTGAATTCTCCTCAATTCACTCCAATTTCACTAAAATCAATGAAATATTTTTGGTTAAATAATTTTTTTTAATTCATTCAAATTCATTTGGTTCTCAACGAATTCTAGTTTTTTATCCTGAATTCTTTTTAATTCTTTAAAATTCTTTTCATTGCTTAAAATGTTAATTGAATTCTTTTCATTTTGAATAATTTTTTTAATTCACTCTGAAGTCTTTAAAAATCACCTTTGAATTCCCTAGAATTCCCCTAAATTCACTTCTATTACACTGAACTCAATAAAATATTTGAAAAAAAATTTATTTGTATTCATTTAAAATTCACTCTGAATTCTCATTCAATTATTTTGAATTCGTTTATGATTATTTTTTAATAATTGTAATTATTTTCATTATTTTCCCCTAAATGTTTTTAATTTTTTTTAAATTCATACAATTCTACTCAATTCAATAAATAAATAAAAAAGGTCAAAGTTTTTTTTTTCTCTCTTTAATATTTTCAACATGCACTGAATTCTCTTGAATTCTTTTAAATTTGCTTCAATCTCATTTAAGTCATTTAAGTATTTTTAATTCCTTGGGATTCACTTCATTTTTTTTTAATTCTCACTAAATTATTTTTAATTTACTTGAATTCTAATAAATTCACTTAATTCTCGAATTTCACAGAAATAAATTAAATATTTTTGGTTTTATACATTTTTTTTAATTCATTGAAATTCACTTCCCTGGAGTTCCCCCGAATTCACTCCTATTCCACTGAACTCAATAAAATATTTTTCTTTAAAATAATTTATCTGTACTCATTTAGAATTTACTCTGAATTCTCATTCAATTATTTTGAATTCGTTTATGATTATTTTTTAATAATTGTAATTATTTTCATTATTTTCCCCTAAATGTTTTTAATTTTTTTTAAATTCATACAATTCTACTCAATTCAATAAATAAATAAAAAAGGTCAAAGTTTTTTTTTTCTCTCTTTAATATTTTCAACATGCACTGAATTCTCTTGAATTCTTTTAAATTTGCTTCAATCTCATTTAAGTCATTTAAGTATTTTTAATTCCTTGGGATTCACTTCATTTTTTTTTAATTCTCACTAAATTATTTTTAATTTACTTGAATTCTAATAAATTCACTTAATTCTCGAATTTCACAGAAATAAATTAAATATTTTTGGTTTTATACATTTTTTTTAATTCATTGAAATTCACTTCCCTGGAGTTCCCCCGAATTCACTCCTATTCCACTGAACTCAATAAAATATTTTTCTTTAAAATAATTTATCTGTACTCATTTAGAATTTACTCTGAATTCTCATTCAATTATTTTGTATTAGTTTTTGATTATTTTTCAATAGTTGTAATTATTTTCATTATTTCCCCTTAAATGTTTTTAATTTTTTCTAAATTCACAAAATTCTACTCAATTGAATAAATAAATAAAAATGCTCAAAGTTTTTTTCTAAATTCTCTCGTTAATATTTTCAACGCGCATTGAACTCTCTTGAATTCTTCTAAATTCACCTTAATCTCATTTAAGTCAGTTGAATATTTTTAATTCCTTGGGATTCACTTCAATTTTTTTTTTTAACTCTCACTGAATTATTTTTAAATTACTTGAATTCTTATAAATTCCCTTAATTCTACTCCCCTTAGAATTCCGTCAAATTATTTTTAATTAACACTTATTTCTTTTGAATCCCACTAAACCAAACTGAATTTATTTAATCTTTTTTTTATTTCTAGTTTTTTTATTCAACAGAACAACTTTTAAATATACCGTGAATTCTTATAGGATTTATTGATTTCGTTAGAATTTAAAAAAATTCTTTTGAATTTCTTTGAATTTTCCTCAATGGATTCCAATTTCAGTAATTTGATTCTCAATGAATTCTTATTCTTAATCGTCAATTCTTCTTAATTCTTTAGAATGCTCTTCACTCTTTTAAATTTTAATATATCTCTTTTTATTTTAAATAATTTTTTTAATTCACTCTGAAGTCTTTAAAAGTCACCTTACAATTCCCTGGAATTCGCCCGAATTCACTTCAATTTCAATTCAATTATTTTGAATTCGTTTTTGTTTACTTTTAAATAATTGTAATTCTTTTCATTATTTCCCCCTAAATGTTTTTGAATGTTTCTAAATTTACAGAATTCTACTCAATTCAATAAATAAAAAATAAACATATTTTAGTTTTATTTTGAATTTAACATAAATATCTTTACTTGTATCGAATTCTCTTGAATTCTTCTAAATTCACTTCAAATTTTTAATATTTCTTTCAATTAATTTAAAATTATTTGAATTTCCCTGAATTCTTATGATTTATTCAGAAATATTTTAAATTCTTTAAAATTCATTTAAATACTTTTTAGCTTTCCATGAATTCTTTTGAATTCCTTACAAACAAATTGGATTCAATTAATATTTTTTTATGTATTTTTTTCTCGATAAAGATTCACAAATTCACGTTGAATTCTTATGAATTTTATTAATCTCGTTTTGATTTCAATGAATTCTCTTCAGTTTCTTTAAATTCTGCTCAATTTATTCCAATTCCACTGAAATCAATAGGAGATTAAAATTTTTTTTAAATATGATAATTTAAATTAATTTACAATACACCCTGAATTCTCGTTAATCAATTTTAAATTCCTTTTTATTTCTTTTTATTTCATTTAAATTCTTTATATTTTTTTACTTTCCCTGAATTCTTTAGAATTTTCTTAAACTTTTCTAAATTCCTAAAGTTCTACTCAATTCAATAAATAAAAAAAATGTTTGAAGTTTTTTTTAATTATCTCTAAAATATTTTCAACGTGCACCGAGTTCTCCTAAATTCTTCTAAATTCACTTTAATCTCATTTAAGTCATTTGAATATTTTCAATTCTTTGAAATTTCCTTCAATTTTTTTTAATTCTCCTAGAATTCTTTTTAATTTACTTGAATTCTTATAAATTCACTTAATTCTACTTTCCTTTGGATTTTTTCAACCCATTTGAATTCTCCTCAATTCACTCCAATTTCACTACAATCAATGAAATATTTTTGGTTAAATAATTTTTTTTAATTCATTCAAATTCATTTGGTTCTCAACGAATTCTAATTTTTTATCCTGAATTCTTTTTAATTCTTTAAAATTCTTTTCATTGCTTAAAATGTTAATTGAATTCTTTTCATTTTGAATAATTTTTTTTAATTTACTCTGAAGTCTTTGAAAGTCACCTTTGAATTCCCTAGAATTCCCCTAAATTCACTTCTATTTCACTGAACTCAATAAAATATTTGAAAAAAAATTATTTTTTGGTATTCAATTAGAATAAACTCTGAATTCTCATTCAATTATTTTGAATTCATTTTTAATTATTTTTAAATAATTGTAATTATTTTAATTAATTCCGCCTGAATGTTTAAACAAAATTATTTAAATTCACACAATTTTACTCAATTGAATAAATAAAAAATAGAAATATTTTAGTTTTGTTTTGATTATAGAAGAAATATTTTTAACTCGCATCGAATTCCCTTAAATTCTTCGAAATTCACATTATATTTTTAACATTTTTTTTTAATAATTTTAAAATTATTTGAAACTCTATGAATTCTTATGACTTATCCAGAAATCTTTTAAATTCTTTGAAATTGATTTAAATTCTTTTTAGTTCTTCATGAATTCTTTTGAATTCCCTTAAAACAAATTGAATTCAATTAATCTTTTTTTTTTCTCTATTTTTTTCTCCCTAAAGACTTTTAAATTCACATTGAATTCTTATGAACTTTATTAATTTCGTTTGGATTTCAATGAATTCTTTTCAGTTTTTTTTAATTCTCCTCAATTCAATCCAATTTCACTGAAATCAAATAAATATTTTAGATGCTAAACATTTTGTTTAATTGATTTAAATTTATTTGGTTCTCTCAGTATCAATTCTTATTACTTATCCTAAATTCATCTAAATTCTTTATGCTTCTCTTCAATTTTCTAAATTCCTTTTTAATTCTTTTGAATTTACACGGATTCTTCTAAATGACTTAATATCTACTCAATTTAGTGAATTATAGAAAAAATATTTGTTTGTTTTATTTCACTCTGAAGTATTTTAAACTCATCCTGAATTCCCTTAAATTCTTCTTAATTCACTCCAATTTCACTGAAATCAATAGAAGATTAGAAATTAAAAAAATATGTTTATATATTGGGAATACACCCTGATTTCTCGTTAATTTATTTTAAATTCCATTTTATTTATTTTTAGTTCATTTAAATTTTTTTATTTTTTATTTTAATGAATTCTTTCGAATTTTCTTGAACTTTTCTACATTCACAAAAATCGACTCAATTCAATAAACAAATAAAAATGTTGAAAGTTTTTTTTTAAATTCTCTCTTTATTATTTTCAACATGCATTGAATTCTCTTGAATTCTTCCAAATTCGCCCCAATCTCATTTAAATACATTGAATATTTTTAATTCCTTGCGATTCACTTCAATTTTTTTTTAATTCTCACTGAATTATTTTTAAGTTACTTGAATTCTTATAAATTCACTTAATTCTACTCCCCTTTGGATTCCATCAAATTATTTTCAATTAACACTTATTTCTTTCGAATCCCACTAAAGGAAACTGAAATTATTTATACTTTTTTAGTTATAATTTTTTTAATCCACCCTAAAAACTTTTAAATATGCCATGAATTGTTATGGGATTTATTGATTTCGTTAGAATTTTAATCAATTCTCTTGAATTTCTTTGAATTCTCCTCAATGCATTTCACTTTCAGTAATTTGATTCTCAATGAATTCTTATTCTTTATCCTCAATACTTCTTACTTCTTTAGAATGCTCTTCATTTTTTTAAATTTTAATTGAATTCTTTTTATTTTAAATAATTTTTTTAATTTACTCTGAAGTCTTTAAAATTCAGCTTTTAATTCCCTCGAATTCTCCCGAATTCACTTCAATTTCAATTCAATTATTTTGAATTCGTTTCTGATTATTTTTAAATAATTGTAATTATTTAAAAATAATTTCAGTTTTATTTTGAATTTAACATAGATATTTTTTACTTCCAATGAACTCCCTTGAAATCTTCTAAATTCATTCAAATTTCTAATATTTCTTTCAATTAATTTAAAATTATTTGAATTTCCCTGAATTCTTATGATTTATCCAGAAATCTTTTAAATTATTTGAAATTTAATTAAATTCTTTTTAGCTCTCCATGAATTTTTTTGAATTCCCATAAAACAAATTAAATTCAAATAATTTTTTTTATGTATTTTTTTCTCGCTAAATATTTTCAAATTCACATTGAATTCTTATGAATTTATTAATTTCGTTTGGATTTAAATGAATTCTCTTCAGTTTCATTGAATTCTCTTTAATTCACTCCAGTTTCACTGAAATCAATTAAATATTTTGAATGTTAAACATTTTTTTGAAATTGATTCAATTTCATTTGTTTCTGTACGTATTAATTCTTATTACTAATCCTAAATTCATCTGAATTCTTTATGCTTAACTTCAAGTTTTTAAATTCCTTTTTTATTCTTTTGAATGTACACGAATTCTTCTAAATGACTCAAAATCTACTCAATTTAGAGAATGATAGAAAAAATAACTTTTTTGTTTCACTCTGAAGTCTTATAAACTCACCCTGAATTCCCTTGAATTCTTCTAAATGCACTCCAATTTTACTGAAATCAATAAAAAATTAAAATTTTTTTAAAAATATGTTTATTGAAATAATTTAGAATACACCCTGAATTCTCGTTACTTAATTTTAAATTCCTTTTTATTACTTTTTATTTCATTTAAATTATTTTTATTGATTTTACTTTCCCTGAATTCTTTAGAATTTTTTTAAACTTTTCTAATTTCCTAAAGATCTACTCACTTCAATTAATAAAAAAAATGTTTGAAGTTTTTTTTTTAATTGTCTCTGAAATATTTTGAACACGCAACGAATTCTCTTGAATTCTTCTAAATTCGCTCCAATCTTGTTTAAGTCAATTGAATATTTTTAATTTCTTCGGATTCACTTCAATTCTTTTTTTTTTATTTCTCAGTGAATTATTTTTAATTTACTTGAATTTTTATCAATTCATTCAATTCTACTGCCTTTTGGATTCCATCAAAATATTTTCAATTAACACTTATTTCTTTTGAATCCCACTAAACCAAACTGAATTTTTTTAATCTTTTTTTTTTATTTGTTTAATTCGCCGTAAAAACTTTTAAATATACCAGGAATTCTTATGGGATTTATTCATTTCATTAGAATTTGAATAAATTCTCTTGAATTTCTTTGAATTCTACTCAATGCACTCCAATTTAAGTGAAATCAATTAAACATTTTTGGTTGTATACATTTCTTTAATTCATTTAAATTCATTTGATTCTTAATGAATTCTTATTCTTTATCCTTAATTCTTTTTACTTCTTCAGAATGTTCTTCAATTTTTTAAATTTTATTTGAATGCTTTTTATTTTAAATAATTTTTTTTTAATCACTGTTAAGTCTTTAAAAGTCACCTTGAATTCCCTGGAATTCCCCCGAATTCACTTTTATTTCACAGAACTCAAAAAAGTATTTGAAAAAAAATTATTTATTTGTATTCATTTAGAATTCACTCTTGAATTCTCATTCAAATATTTTGAATTCGTTTTTGATTATTTTTAAATAATTGTAATTCTGTTCATTATTTCCCCCTAATTTTTTTAAATTTTTTTTTAAATTCACTCAATTATACCCAATTGAATAAATAAAAAATTAAAATATTTTAGTTTTGTTTTGATTATAGAAGAAAAAATTTTAACTCGCATCGAATTCCCTTGAATTCTTCTAAATTCACTTCAAATTTTTAACCCTTTTTTCAATAATTTTAAAATTATTATAATCTGAATTCCTTTCAATTCTTCTTAATTCACTCCAATTTCACTGAAATCAATAGAAGATTAGAAATTTAAAATAATGTATTTATTTATTTGGAATACATCCTGATTTCTCGTTAATTTATTTTATATTCCATTTTATTTATTTTTAATTCATTTAAATCTTTTTATTTTAATGATTTCTTTCGAGTTTTCTTGACCTTTTCTACATTCACAAAAATCTACTCAATTCAATAAATAAATAAAAATGCTCAAAGTTTTTTTTAAATTATCTCTGAAGTATTTTCAACATGCATTAAATTATCTTGAATTCTTCTAAATCCGCTTCAATCCCATTGAGGTCAATTGAATATTTTTAATTTCTTGGGATTCACTTCAATTTTTTTTAATTCTCACTAAATTATTTTTAATTTACTAGAATTCTTATAAATTCACTTTATTCTACTCCCCTTTAGATTCCGTCAAATTATTTTCAATTAACACTTATTTCTTTTGAATCCCACTAAGCCAAACTGAATTTATTTAATCTTTTTTTTTATTTTTATTTTTTTTATTCAACCGAACAAATTTTAAATATACCATGAATTCTTTTTATATTAAATAATGTTTTTTTAATTCCCCGTAATTCCCCCGAATTCACTTCTATTTCACTGAAATCAATAAAATATTTGGGAAAAAAAGATTTATTTGTATACATTTAGAATTTCAAAACGCACACAATTCTACTCAATTCAATAAATAAAAAATAAAAATTTTTTAATTGTATTTTGATTATAGAAGAAATATTTTCAACCCGCATCGAATTCCCTTGAATTCTTCTAAATTCACTTCAAATTTTTAACGATTTTTTGCAATAAATTTCAAATAATTTGAATATCCATGAATTCTTATGATTTATCCAGAAATATTTAAATTCTTTGAAATTTATTTAAATTCTTTTTAGTTCTCCAAGAATTCTTTTGAATTCCCTTGAAAAAAATTAAATTTTTAAATCTTTTTTCATGTAATTTTTTCTCGCTAAAGATTTTCAAGTTCACGTTGAATTCTTATGAATTTTATTATTTTCGTTTGGATTTCAATGAATTCTCTTCAGTTTTTTTAAATTCTCCTCAATTCACTCGAATTTCACTGAAATCAGCTTCTCTTCAATTTTTTATATTCCTTTTTAATTCTTTTGAATATTTACGAATTCTTTTGAATGACTTAAAATCTACTCAATTTAGTGAATTATAGAAAAAATAGTTTTTTTTTTTTTATTTCGCTCTGAGGTCTTATAAACTCACCCTGAATTCCCTTGAATTCTTCTAAATTCACTCCAATTTTACTAAAATCAAAAGGTGATTAAAAATTTTTTGAAATATGTTTATTTAAATGAATTTAGAATACGCCCTGAATTTTTTTTAATTAATTGTAAATTCCTTTTTTCATTCTTTAGAATTTTCTTGAACTTTTCTAAACTCACAAAGTTCTACTAATTCAAAAAATAAAAAAATGTCCAATTTTTTTTAATTATCTCTGAAATATTTTCAACATGCACCGAATTCTCTTTAATTCTTCTAAATTCACTTTAATCTCATTTAAGTCATTTGAACTTTTTTAATTATTTGGAAGTGCCTTCAATTTTTTCAATTGTTCCTGAATTCTTTTTTTAATTTACTTGAATTCTTATACATTTATTTAATTCCGCTTTCCTGTGGATTTTTTCGAATCATTTGAATTCTCCTTAATTCACTCCAATTTCACTGAAAGCAATGAAATATTTTTGGTTATATATATTCTTTTTTAATTCATTCTAATTCATTTGGTTCTCAATGAATTCTAAATGTTATCTTCAATTCTTCTTAATTCTTCTGAATTCTCTTCATTGTTTAAAATGTTTATTGAATTCTTTTTACTCTAAATAGTTTTTTATAATCCGTCTGAAGTCTGTCAAACTCCCCTTTAATTCCTTGGAATCCCTCTGAATTTTCTCCCCATTCACTAAACTCAATAAAATGTGTGGAATTAAAAAATATTATTTAATTGTATTCATTTAGAATTCACTCTGAATTTCTATAAATTTATTTTGAATTCGTTTTTGATTATTTTGAATTAATTGTAATCATGTTAATAATTTTCCCCTCAATTCTTTTAAATTTTCTTAAACTCTTCTAAATTCACACAATTCTACTTAGTTGAATAAATAAAAAATTGCCTTAAATTCTTCTGAATACACTCGAAATTTTAACCATTTGTTTCCATTAATTTAAAATTATTTGATTCTCCTTGAATTCTTAGGACATATCCAGTAATCTTTTTAATTCTTTAAAATTCATTTCAATTCTTTTTAATTCTCCATGAAATATTTTAAATTCCATTAAAGCAAATTGAATTCAATTAATTTTTTTTATATATATTTTTTCGTTATAATTATTTTTAAATTCACTTTGAATTCTTATGAATTCTATTAGTTTCGTTAGGATTTCAATTAACTCTCTTGAATTTCTTTAAATTCTCTTCAATCCCCTCCAATTTCACTGAAGATAATTAAGTATTTTGGATGCTAAACATTTTTATTTATTCATATAAATTCATTTGTTTCTCTGAATAATAATTCTTATTACTTATCCTATATTCATCTGAATTCTTTATGATTCTCTTCAATTTTTTAAATTATTTTCTAATTCTTTTCAATTTACTTGAATTCTTCTGAATGACTTCAATTCTACTTAATTTAGTGAATTATAGAAAAAATATAATATTTTTTTTTATTTCACTCTGAAGTCTTTTAAACTCACCCTGAATTCCCTTGAATTCTTCTAAATTCACTCCAATATTACTGAAATCAATAAAAGATTCAAAATAAAAATAAAAATTTATATACATTCATTTAAAATTCACCCTAAATTCTCCTTAATTTATTTTAAAATTCTTTTTATTTCTTTTTAATTCATTAAAATTTTTTTTTCTTTTCATGAAATCTTTCGAATTTTCTTGAAATTTTCTGTATTCACCAAATTCTACTGAATTCAATAAATAAATAAGAAATCTCAAAATTTTTTTTAAATTCTCTGAAATATTTTTAACATGCATTGAATTCTCTTCAATTCTTTGTAATTCAATTCAATTTTTACATCTCACTAAATTCTTTTTAATTCACTAGAAGTCTTATCAATTCACTTCATTCTAATTACCTTTGGATTTCGTGGAACTATTTTCAATTTACACTTAATTCTTTTAAATTCCACTAAGAAAAACTGAATTTATTTAATCTTGTTTTATATCGAATTTTTTAATTCACCCTAACGACTTTTTAATTTAACCTGAATTGTTATGGATTTTTTAATTTTAATAGAATTTCAATGAATTCTCTTGAATTTCTTTGAATTCTCCTTAATTCGCTCCAATTGCATTAAAATAAATTAAATATTTTTCATGATATACATTTTTTTAATTCTTTCAAATTCATTACATTTTAATTTAATTCTTTTTAGTTTAAATAGTTTTTTTTATTAATTCTGAAGTCTTAAAAACTCACTCTGAATTTCCTTGAATTCTTCTAAATTCACTCCAATTTCACTCAAATCAAAAGTAGGTTTAGAAATTCAAAAAAAATTTATTTAAATTTATTTAGAATTCACTCTGAACTCTCATTAATTTATTTTTAAATAATTGGAATAATTGGATTCTAATAAATTTAAAAAAACATTAACTTTTTTTTAATTCTCTGAAATATTTTAAAAACATATCGAATTCCCTTGAATTCTTATAAGGTCAATCCAATCTCACTTAAGTCAGTTGGTTATTTTGAACCTGAACTCTTAATATTTTTCTTAAATTCTTTTAAATTCTCTGGAACTCACGTCCTCTTAAAGTTCTTACTGAATTCTTTTTAATTAACTTGAATTTTTATAATTATATTTAATGCTTCTTTTCTTAGAATTCCGTCGAACCATTTTCAATTGACCCTGAATACTTTTGAATTCCGTTAAAACGAATTTAATTCAATCTTTTTTTTATCTACAAAATTTTAATTCACCTTGGATTCGTATGGAAATTATTGGTTTCAATTTTTTAAATCTTATTCACTTCGTTAGAATTTTAACGAATCTTCTTCAATTTTTTTGAATTCTCCTCAATTCACTACAATTTTAATGAAATCAATCAAATATATAGGATGTGAAACATTTTTATGTTCATTTAAATTTATTTTTTACTCAATGAATTCGTATTATTTATCCTCAGTTCTTCCTAATTCTTTAAATTTCTGTTGAGTTTTTTTCATTCGTATCGACTGATTTTGAATTTTTTCGCATTATTCTAAACTCTTCTATTCAACTAAGTGAATTAGAAAAAAATATTTATTTTGAATTTACTCTGAGGTCTTTTATAATCTCTATTAATTCCTTTAAATTCTTCTGAATTCTAAATTTTCTTCCGATTCCTTCGAACCATTTTTAATGAAGCCCGAATTTTTTTGAATACCATTGAAACAAATTGAATGTAATGAACATCTTTTTTCATGTTATTCACTTTCTTTTTAATTTACCCTGAACATTTTTTTATTCTTCTGGAAATCCCTTGAATTATTTTTAATTTATTACAATTTCATTTAAATCGATCGAATATTTAGGATAAAAAATTATTAAAATTCATTAAGAATTCAAACTTAATTTTTATTACTTTATTTTGAATTTCTTTTAATTCCTTAGAATTCATTACATTTTTCCATTCTTCTCGAATTCTTTTCAGTTCACAAAACTCTACTGAATTCAATAAACTTTTTTTTTTAATTTCTTATTTTCATTAATTTATTTTAAGTTTTTTTTAATACCCTGGGATACTTTTTTTTGATTCCACTTGGATTATTTTCAATTTACTTTCATTTTTATTTAATTCTTTTTTATTTATTCTAAATTTACTTTAATTATTCTAAATGCAAAAAATTCTGTTCAATTCAATCAGCTTAAAAAAAAACCTTTTTTTAATTCTCTTGAAACTGAAATTTCATTGGAATCTATGGAATATTTAGGAGAAAAAAATAATAATTTAAATTTATTCAAAACAAAAAAATTTTCAACACAAGAAATTAATTCTCAACCAAAAAGGCCAATTTTCAATGAAATAGTGGTATTTTCAACTAAAGAAATAAATTTACAACAAACAATCAAATAATTCATTTTTAAGTTTTTAAAAACAACTAATTTTCAACAAAAAATAAAATGTTTCATTTGTAAGTTTAAAAAAAAACTAATTTTTAACAACCAGTCGAATTTTTTCCAAAGAAAGATTTAGTTTTCTACCAATAAAATAATTTTTAAGAAAGAATCTCAATTCTCTGCAAAACAAAATATCAATTATTTCGGTTTGAGTTAAAAAAAAAATTAATTTTGAAACATTGAAATCAATTTTCAACAAAATAGTTGAATTTTCAACTACAAAAGATAAATTTTTTAATTTAAATGGAATAGGTTCATTTTCTGCTGAAAATAATTAATTTAAAACTAAAAAACAATTTAACAACATCAAAAATACTCTTTAACAAAATTTTGGAATTTCGTACAAAGTAGAATAATTTCTCATCAAATGTTTAAATTTAAAAAAAGGCTTACACTTTTAACTAAGAAAACCAAATTTACAAAAAAAATTATTGAATCTTTGCTTCAAAAAGTTAATTTTTAATCTAAAAGCCGAATTTTCAAGAAACTTAATTAATTTTAAACAATTATTTTAATTTTCAATATAAAAAATCAATTTGCATTTAAATATTTCCATTTCCTGCCGAAAAAAAATTTTCGAATAAAAATAGCAAAATTGAATTTTCAGTTACAAAAATCAATTTACAAAAAAACAACTAAATTTAAAGTAAATTTTTCGATCAATGAAACTAAATAAAGTTAAATTTTCACCATTTTATTTGTATTTAAAAAAATTATATGAACTTTCAACTAAGAAAGACAAATTTTCACCAAACATAAAATAGTCATATTTTCAGTTAAAAAAAATTAATTTTAAACCACAAAAAACGAATTTTCAACAAAATGGTTATTTATTTTAATAGTTTGTTTTTTTAAAGAAATTTGATTTATTTCAAACTAGTTGCCCCCCTAAATTTCTCCTAGTTGTACTTTTGCCAAGCTACAAACCGACTGGATAAAGCAGAAAGTTACAGGAATAGATTTTTTTCGATTCCTACCTTACCGACATTACTTTAAACCAGACCAATTCCTTACCAAATGAAATATTAAACTAAAAGTTTTGGAAAATAAAATAAATGTTACAAGGAACTTTGTTATTTAAAAAAGTTTTTACATGGAAAAAAAAATGTTGTTAGAAAAAACTTTTCTTTTAGTTGTTAAAATTTATTAAGAGAGTTGTTTTTATTCCCTATCCTTTATTTTCTCGAACTTTTTAGCTCAATCTGTTATTTTTTTTTTTTTTTTTGCAAAATTGGCATAATCTAATAAAATATGTCGGTAAAGTAGTTCTTGGAGATTTTTTGCTGAAAAGAATTATGAGTCCTAAATATTTTTTTAAATATATATTACAATTTCCTAAAGTTCCAATCAAATTCATTCATTTTTATAAATCAATATCTGCAGACACTGACATTGCCCTTGGTAATACTCTGACTTAGTTAGTTACCATATAAGCTAATTTAGATTTCCCTAGATTTTATCAACAAAAATTAATCTTTTTTGATAGAACTTTACGAAATCGCAAAACTTATTGAATAGGCTTCTGCAACGTAACATTTTTTTAAAAAATTGCAACAAAAAAATTAATCCTGACTTACTGACCTTATATTTTTTTTTTTTCCTTAACAAGATACAAGTCTTAAGGTTACTGCTATATCTCATATGGTAACATACTGAGATACGTACCATACGAGATACATTAGTTTCCCCAGATTTTGTTTTAAAAAAATTAGCAATATTTCCTAGAACTTTATAAAATCACAAAAAAGTTGTGAACAGAAATCTGCAGAATATAATCTTTTCGGTAAAATTACTACAAAAAATCATTTCTGTTTTACCGACTTTATAATTTTTGTAAAAATTCTTAAACAAAATGTGTGAAGTAGTTTGCTTGTACTTAACCGTTTTAGTATTTCTTTAAGTTTCAACGAAATATATTTCATACTGCAATGAAAACCCCGAGGTCACTGATTTGCCTCATATGGTAAGTAACATACTAAGTTGGTTACCATATGAGCCATACTAGTTAGCACAGATTTTTAGCAACAAAAACAAATATTTAACACTAGAAACTTATGAAATCAATACAAAAAAAACACTGAAAACGAAGTTTTGCACGATAACAATTTTTTTAAATGCAAAAAAAATTTCTGTCTTTCGACCATATAAATTTTGTTACAATTCTGAAACAAAGTCAAAGTTTCATAGGTTATTTTTTATGCACCTTATCAATTATAAATTTCTTACAGTATCAGCGAAAAATATTTAAAAATATTA
>JAAAKG020039241.1:0-19100 GCA_010014905.2 Druon quercuslanigerum
ATAAACAAAAGCATGCATCTTAAGTCTTCTGTTCCGCGACTCTACATCTCACGCCGTCAAGGTGGTTGCGGAATATTGAATCTTAAATGTCTTCACAACAGGATTATTTTAGGTACTAATACTAATACTAATACTTGTCAATTAATTATTTACAATATTTACAATTCGCTTATATCTACTTCCTCCCCTCTTTAAACTAAACTGTTTTTGTATGAATTAAACTAAATTTTCCCTATATGCTTTTGATAGATTTTCTATGATCCATCGAATGGTTATAAAATTTTTTTCAAAAATTGAAAATTCAACGCCATTTTTCGGAACAAGAATATTTTGGATTTTTTAAAAGTTTGGACCTATTCTTTTTTTCGGCTCAAGATAAAGATCAAGATGTTTCCTTTCGAAACCTTAAAGCGCAAAATGTCCTTATTTTTGTTTTCGAGATATAAAATTAAGAGTAATACAGTGCATCGACGGAGCTCGTGACCGCTCGGACGCTCGATCGGCAGAACTTTTTCCGACTAATTTATGGTGTCAAGTATTAATATTTGTTATTTATGGAACTGCTCTCTGTATTTTTCGGTCTGAGACTGACATTATAGTATTATAATGCCTGAATTAGTCACTGTAGGCACGTAATACTAGTAAAGTAAATTTAAGTGCATTTTTCAAACATCATGTATCGTAAGTAGGAGAATTGTTATTATACATATTTATCGATTGCCTTCAATGTATTTAAAATCTATTTTAAAGCTTAGTTCTTTTCTCGTTTCTGTCTTTTAATCGCCAACTTCTTAACTTTTCTATTTTTGACGGATAGATTTTTTTTTGCTTTTATCGTGAATGAGTCGATGCGCTCACGAGCGCCGTTGATGCATTTCATTACTGTTTATTTAATTTCTCGAAAATAAAAAAAAACGATATTTTGTGCTTCAAAGGTTTGAAACAAAAAATCTTGATCTTTATATTGAGACCAAAAAATAGGTTAAAATAAAAAAAAACCTAAAATATTTTTTATTTCGAAACTGGGAATAAATAATCAATTTTTGAAAAAATGGGTACAACCCTTCGATTTATTATAAAAAAATGTACCAAAACATATGGGACAAAATTTGCTTGAATCCATACGAAAACAGTTTAGTACTATTTGGACTACACGTTTCCCAAGTTTGAGTTCGATCAGAGAAAGTAATTTTCCAGGGTGGGTACACTTAAGATTTAATTAGTCTCGAATTAACCGTTCAGATAAAAATGCAGTTGAATTTGCTATTTTAATCATTTATAGCATGAATTATTTCCACCGAAGGCAATTTGAGCATTTATCGTGTTTATAGCGGAAGAAAATTGTACAACAAAACGGATGTAACTGAAACTTACTGGACGGGGGTTTTTTTAAAATCACTGATTTCGAATCCAAAGTCAAAACGTCAAAATTCGCTGATAACAAAATATATGTAAAAATATCTACACTGGGACACCACTGTGCCGGGCGTTTCGGGGTTACCCTTAATGGCCTTCACGGTAAATTGGGTTTCTCTGAACCGATCTTCTCCTTCTTGTGGCTTCTTATAGTATCAAACCGTAAACAATGCAGTTGCGCTGACCTTGCAAGCGCCTCTATCTTTCCCCCTTGGTCCACCTTATCCGGTATATCAGACTCCGTCAAATCAGGGTCCCAGTATATATCACATCAAATATCATATCTGAATGCAGACTATATTAAATACAAACTTTCGTCAAAAAATTTCAACTTCGATGTAGATTTTCGAGGTCAAAAATTTTTATTTGAAGCTGCTTTTTAATTCCTGTTGGTAATTCCTATCAAAAGTTGCATGATTTTGTCAGAGACATTCCAGCTTTAGCCCATTGTGCACACCGCAGACTGCGATATTTATTGGACTGGAGAAGCTAGTTTGGTACACTAGACAAAATATAAAAACAGAGAATTTTTATTAGCCATGAACGTTTCAGTATTATACATATCTATAAAGGCAATTCAATGGTGTAGTTCTTTCATTCATAAGTTACTTCATATTAATTATCTTTAATACATAATTGTATTTACTAATGGAGTTATCAAACATCAAATTATTGAAAGAAGTTTGTGAAATTTTGTATTAATATGAAAATGTAACATCTTTGAGTTTTAGTGTTATGAAATTAATTGTAGTAGTTGGAAAACTTCTTAAAAATTGCAATATGTAATGTCTTAAATGGCAAATTAATCAGTTTTGATTAATTTGATTTTAAAAACTTTTAAATAATTAGACTTTATATTATTTTTAATAATATTTGGTAATGCCAAAAACAGATTAATAATCAAAGATCATTATAAAATCTTGAAAACGCTGGATTTTTGATCTAACAAACGAGAACTGTCAGGGACATTAGAGCATATGTTCAATTATTGATTCCAATTCTGTCACTCACGTACCGCCAAATATGGTCCCAAACGTACTGTCTTGAAATTTTCCTATACTATTAATTTTGAATGTTCATACAAATCTTTATTCATAAAAAAGAGATTAGCAAAAGTTTCATAAATAATTCGACTATATCAAAAATTCATTTCATGTTTTTACTTTAACAAAATTTAACTAGAGTCAAAAGAAACATATTTAAACTCAGTGGTACTGTTCGAAGCAAGAATCGAGCCTAGACCTTCGGATTAATAAAATGCAAAATACAAATGTAACAAGCAAAAGTTTAATAAAATATACCCAAGTCTTGAAAACGTTGAAGACTTCTTTCCTTAAAAAAAATCACGAAAATCAGCTATTTTTTCCTCACCTAATGGTATCACCCCCCTCAAGACATTACAAATTTGGTAATTATATATCACTTGGAGTATAAATCCAGACTAAACTCCGAATAGTGTAGGTCCCCCTTGTTAAATTTCCCTTGTTGAAATACTGCTGTCACAAATAAAACCTAGTAAAATAAATTTACGATCGAGGCTATTTTTGGCATTTACGCAGGGGAAAGTGACCTCTATCGCATATTCTAATTACTAGACATGAAGTAGTACTAAGGAGACCAAATAAAAAATGCACCACAATTCTTCGAACATAGTTGAGGGGAGGACGCAAACTAAATTTTAGAGACTCTCCTCGATTTAAGTAGAATATCTGCCAGAGGTTTTTAAATTGCGGCTTGTTGGAGGTACATCTGAATCATGAATAACCTAATAATCGAAACCTCCACTCAGCTCTCGCTGACATTCCATACAAATCCGGGTCAACCTCTTCATGTTACTACTTACACTTAACTTTACTCATAATTATACATACTTGTAAAACGAAGAATTAGCATTTTCCATCAATCTTTCGAAAATCGGAGTTCGCAACAAGAAAATATACATACAGGAGCGTTGATTAAACATACCTTTAGAGTAATCTTTTATCCGCAGAGAATTTCTTATTGCCTCTGGAGTTATTCCTGTGTCTAAGTGAAACGGATCGAAAACTGCTCCAGTATCCAAAGAATATATTAGTAAACCTTCAGTTGTCGCAGCTGCCCAAGCTTGACCTGAAATGTCAGTTGTATTTCTTTGGACTTATAAAATTATTTTGTGTGTATGCACAATGAATGGTACAAAATAGATATTTCAATAGCCCCTTTGTGTCGCAAACAGAAGTAAAAGCGATATTTCACAGAAGTCAGACCACTAAAACCTGGTGACCTCTAAAAAGTTATCCTTAACTTTGATAGGTGATAGCACCCTCCAGAATGTAGATACAAATATTTTTGATTAGTAAACATCTTAGACCTTGATATGGGGAATCGTGCTTGAGTCGAGTAAAACCATGGCTCCAAAGTGTAATGCAAGGTTGTGATACACAGGAACGTTGGATGCTGTAAGGTTCTGACACACAGAACTCTTTTGACTTCGTACAGTTTCTTGTACATATTGATATTTTTATGGAAATGCGAAAGTTATTGACGTTTACCGAAGATGTTTACACATAAATCTGTCTTGGGTCGTAGTTTAGGACACACGTCTTATTTTCGTTAACTGTCGGAAAGCTCATTAAATTTTGTGATATTTGAGCCCTAGTTTTAGTAACTTAGCCTTGTAAGTATTGAAATCTTAGGTGTCAAAGATAAAAATTAAACACCGATTTTTAATGAATTTTGAGTTTTAATTTTAACTTCTGTCAGAACCTAATAAAATATATGTAATAATTTGATATTAAGGAAAACTGATCATTGGGATCTTACCTTTCATTTGAGCAATTAAACAATGAAGAAATTTCACGAGTAAATAACATACCTTTTTTGTGCGAACATGCTAAATTAAAAATACATTACAGCCATACACGGTGAGCATCAGCAAACTTTAACCTAAAAAAGATATTACAAGAAGTTTTTCCCTGGAATATTCTTGTTACATAGTATGTGCATATTATGCGTAAAAATAAAAAAAACTTTTATCGCAGCAAAAGTTGATAAATAATTTGGCATTCACCGGTTAATTATTAGTTGTGATTAAATGATGCTAAAATAATTTTAAAAATATCAAAATTAATTTAAAAAAATCTTGTAATTTAAAAAAAAATTTTTTAGCGATTTTTTTTGTAAGTACTTATGGTAGCTGAGCTGTGCAGTGAGAATATGCTAGTGCTTCGTTTTATATAATTTCAGAGACGAGAGTAAGTTTAAGAAAGAGGTAATAAAGTAATAAATATGTCAGATAATTTGGCAAAGAGACTTCCTAAGTAAATTGTAGAGACTGTTTCTCGCAGGATTGAAACTAAGGTACCCCACTATTGTCGGGATGCACGTTCGCACTAACAAATGTTCTGTTTAAGCAGCTCGACATTTATAGTCTCAAACAAACTCACAATAAGACTTAGGGTTGGATGTCCATGCATTTTCTCTCATCTATAATTTTGGCCTTCTTCAAGATATTGAGGTCTCTACTCTTTATTTTTGGAGTATCTACACATCGTAGCTTATTCAAAGAAAGCTCGGTTTGGAAAATTCGAGAGCACGCGGTCGCTTTCACGGACGACCCTCTTTGGAAATGCACCCTCTCATTGAGACACGCTCTGAGACGTCGAAGCCTACATCCGACAATGAATAGTTTTTTGTTGAACTCTACAAACAATTTTTCTTGTATAAGAACAAATTTCCCTTAATCCAACCTCGCCAGAGTGGTGACCCCAGCGTGATTTGAACGCTCGTGATCTGCAGTGATATAGTGATAGTTTTAGTGAATATTCAGTATCAAGAGTGTTGGTAAGGGATAGTGAACTGTGTAAAAAACATGATTTTGTGAAAATGTTAAACGAAGAATAAGCAACGGCAACTCAGGCGTGCATTGAAATCAAACTGCCGCAGTTCATCGTCAACGATCTGGAACTGTGATTTACCTGGTCGAGAAGCCTTGCGGCCGCGGAAATTACACATGAATTGGCAATTTTCGGTTGCGTTACAGTTGCCTTAATTCTATGTTACGCCAAAGAAGTCCGTGATTGCATAATAAGTCCGCAAGCGACAAACCCGTATAATACTCTCAAAACTGAACACATGAAGCGGCTTTTTGCGAATCTTGATATCGTTAGCGGGGATGAGCGCAGACGAAACAATTTTGACCGCAAAATGGTTGCACGGGCTACCAAAAACCATACAGCAATTGGCCGCGTATAACGACGTTAGTTTAGAGACAGTCACCAAATTGCGGATTCGATCGCGGCGACGTGCGTACCAGTTCTCGCGATTTGTGAAGTGCAAGACACCGCTTCGATTGAAACTCTGTTCAACAATAAAATAGCACAGCTGAAGCTTGATTTGCGAAAAATTGATGAAACTCACCTCGCAACCGCAGCCACGATAAGGACGGCATGTCTTTCTTTCATCAGAGATACGTGTTCTTCCGCGGTCGCTCATAAAAAAAGAAGTCGAGAAAACTCCTTACGCTCTTTTGGCAGCAAATGGTTCAGTAATTGCTACGTATAGCGTTTATGAAATATCGCTTAACCTTAACCTTCGTCGCGAATTCCCTTGGAGGTTCGTGATTGCTAATGTGTCTCGCCCGATAATTAACGCAGATCTCAAGCGACGGTATTCGATCACTGCACAAAAAGTCTCAAGCAATCATCAACTACCCACATCCAGGAATGACTAAAGAATGGCCAAGGTTTATCGGTATGTTAAATTTTTCTAGAAGCTGCGTGCCAGATTCCGCGAAGTCCGAAGCTCCACTCAACGAATTGCTACATAGCCACATTAAAGGCAAAATATCAGTAAAATGGACAGCCAGAGCCGCCGAAGCTTTAGAGTGTGCAGAGAAAGCTCTAGCAGACGCGGCATCACTAGAACATCCGCCAATCGGTACTACACTCGCGCTTGTGTGTGACACTTCATGCACGTGCATCAGAGCTATCCTACAACGAGTGAACAATGACTGGGAGCCACTCTTGTTTCTTCAAAAAAAAAAAACTTTTAACCACACAACAAAAATTATGTGCTTGCGATCGTGAAATGCTCGCGATATATTTGACGGTAAAGTATATTCGCCATATGGCAAAAGCTCGCGAAATCATAATCTGCTTGACATCTCGATTACATCGACCAATTTTCGAAGCACATCCAACACGTTTGCGGCAAAGAACGTAGTGGCCGGTGCTTCTTCTCGAATTGAATCTGTGAAAGAACCCCTCGATTACTGCAAGTTGACAGCCGCATAAAAAGGCAATAAGGAGTTGCAAACGCTGTTGCATTCAGGCTCTGCACTACAATTAAAGCTTGTAGATTCCTAATACAGATGCACATATTTATTGCGACATTTCCACAGAGAAAGCTCGGCCATATATAACGACAGATCTTCAGAAACGAGAGACAGCAAAAAGTGCGAAGAAAATTTTCGTGTGGCCATGCTTTGACGCTGATAGACAAGCTTAGGCAAGAGTTTGCATTTAGTGTCGCCCCCAACGGGCAACTTTACAGCATTATGTGTCGACCGTTTCACGCACTGGCCCGAAGCTTTTCCAATGGAAAACCAACAAGCGGAAACAGTGGCTCGTATGTTTTATGAAGGATGGATTTGCTGCTACGGCACACCTCTTCAGTTGACCACAGATCAAGGCCGCCAATTCGGATCCGATCTCTTTTAATCGCTCACTAGATTGACAGGTAAGACTCAGCTGCACACAACGCCGTACCACCCAGAAGGCACCGTATTGGAAGAGCGCTTCCAAAGACAATTAAACAGTAACACGTAGATAGTAGACACGTGTTTTACCTGCGATAATACTCGGTACTCGCTCAGCTTGGAAATAAGATTTGAAGACCAATGCTGCAGAGCTCGTATACGGCTCATTACGGTTAAAGTTGTTTGAGACTTAGCGAGCATATGATTACTATTATTATTGTTATTATCACTGCACAATGAGCTTAACTATTCAAAATCACCTACAGCCTACAATTCTTACCCGATATTCCAACTTTTTATAAGTGATCAGCAACAGTTGTATAAGATCATGCATGAATGATATTTTTTAATTTTAATAATTTCCTATTTTTCACATACATAAACAAAGAGCGAAAATGAGATGCAATTTAAATATGATTTTTTATCTTTAAATAAATTAAATAAATAATGCCATTTTTAATGAGAATTTATTTCGAATTAACTAAAGACTATAAATAATTAAAAGAATATCTAATCTAATTTTTATAAACAAGTTTTTTTAACAAAATGTCAACAACGTGGAAATTTTGCTTGCAAAGTATATTTGTAAGTTGAAATTGCTTGATTTTATCGACAGAATCATATTTGCTCTTGAATATTTCTGCGTAGTTTAATTTATTTTATAAACAAATTTTCTAAACAAATGCATAGTTTAGACACTTATTGACAGAAAGTAATTTTTTTTCGATTTTTAGACAGAAAATAATCTTTGTTACTAGTGACTTGAAATGATACTACTGAAAACGTTTTGTTATGTTTTAGAACAATGAGCTTCCCTATTGTACTTGTCAATCATTTGAATAATTTCAGGATCCATGTCAGCTTTAATCCTGCTCCATTTTTGCTTTAAGGAGGTAATTGATCGAATTTTCATTGATCGAAATTCGATAGCGATTTCGTGTGTTGAATTTTTTGAACAGCTTGAAATCCTCATTACACGCTTCTTCAGCATCTTCTGAAAACTGTCTGATTTGAATTTATTTAATTTGATGACGATCAGAACGAAAACAGATTTCATTCTGCCCGTAAATTGACAAACGATGCATTTGCACATAAAGTAAACAAATAATATTGAATGACAAGTTTGAATCACTAAAAATCACTACTAATATAATTTAAAGGCAATCAAAAAGAAAAATTCTACTTTCTATCTATAAATGGTCAAACTATGCATTTTTTAATAAAATTTATTTATGAAATAAACAATTAATATCGATTCACAATTCTTCGTCACTAAAAATCACTGCTTATATAATTTGAAAACGACTAGAGAGAAAACCGATTATTTTCTGTCTATAAATGACCAAACTATGCCTTGGTTTTTAGAATTGTTTATACCATAAACAAATAATATCGATCAACCAATCTTTATCACTCAATATTACCATTAATATAATTCAAAGGTACTACGAGAGAAAAACGATTACTTCTTGCCAATAAATACCTAAACTTTGCATTTATTTATATAATTACTTTATAAAATAAACTAATTATACCGTATAAGAAATTTTCATGATCAAATATGATCCTGCCATTAAAATCAAGCAACTTTAACTTACAAATATACTTTACAAGCAAATTTTCCGAGATGTTGCTGTTTTGTTATTATAATTTCTTTAAAACATTAGATTCGATAACCTGTTAATTATTTATATTCTTTAGAACTGTAGGCTGTCGGTAATTTTAAATAGTAAATGCTCGATTCCGTCCACTGTGTACTGTCAAACCACGGTGCGGTAATGTATTTTAAATTTGCCATGGTTATAAATTAAAGTTTAATTCTGCTTAAATGAATATAATTATTATTATAAAGAAAAAGTTCTGGTATTTATAGTGCGCAAGCGTGGGGTAGAAAAGACGCCAGGAAACAAAGGGTGCGGTTTTGGGCTAAGGGCGCGAGAGCAGGGGCAGTGTGCTGCGTAGTTAGAAACAAAACCGTAAGTATTAGCATTTCTCGGTTTTTCGGCTCCACCAAAGCGTTACAACCATTTCGGTGTTTACACACTGTTTACACTAATGTAACTCTATATCTTTAATTTTAGTAAAATTTAAATTTTCCATTAAAAACAATAAATCCACTAAAGCCTTTTCTGCGCCACTCTCCATCCAAAGGATCCAAAGGATCCAAAGAGCCAGGGAAAAAAATTCTTCGAACATCGAGCGTGCACTTTCATCGACAGAGGGCACGTTATCACAACTGCATGCCTCCATAGCAGCAGGTTTACTATCAAAACATGCTACTATAATGTGATTCTTGCGCGTAATTTTCCTACAACGGACAAGAATCTTCAAGAAACACTGCGATTTGAAAGGGTGGATAGTTCAACTCGAAAATGAATTGGAAAAAAGAGAGCAAACGGGAATAGCAGTTCATTTTTTTCCAGAAATTGATTGTGATGCATCGGTGTGCACTGTTCATGCCTCAGTGGTCCACAAGGAAAATTCAACCGTGACTCGAATTAATTCTAAATTAGGAGGATTTGGAAACAGTGAGGTTATCTCACCGGGGATGGTAACTCAAGCAGACATTTTGGATCATTTAAAACCTAAAGAAATTGATTTTAGCATAGTGCCTGACACAACCCAAAAATATGATGTAATTCTAGGCCGAACTTTCACAGAAGCTTTAGATAATTTCTACACGCGTATTGGATATGAACTAAATTTCATGAATTTAGACCGTAGCATTTTCGAGGAATGTGAAGTTAGGCGAAGGTACCTAATTACAGAAGAAAATAAGGAAAAAGAGCTGGGTACAGAAACTTTCATTGAAATAACCTCATATTTGGGTTTTTTTGGAATTATCGAGACGAGAAATTGATAATTAGAGAGGGACAAAAAATGGGCGATGATATACTCACAATTGAGGAAGCACCTAGAAAATTAAACGCGATTAAACTACATCAGACGCGGAAGTCAATATCAGGTAGACAGTCTAGTCAACTTTTGCAACAACTACTTAATTTGCTTGAACAACATTTGGATTGTATCACGAGTTATACATATTACTGATTTAAGTTGTACAAAAAAAAATTGAGATGGAAATTCAGTACAAAGAAGGAGCAAATCATTTTTAATCAAAGCCATACCGCCTTAATTCTAAGAATCACGCAGACCTATAGACAAAAAATTTAATGCATATATAAACAAGCCGGAATCGTTTCAGAAATTACCTTTGATTTCGCGAGCCCTGCTTTTATAATTCAAATGAAAGATGGAACTCCGCGGATGATGGTAGACTATCAAAAGTTAAATCAAATAACAAACATTGATGATTTGATTGAGAAAGTTTATGGGGCGTGGTATTTTGCAACGTTGGATTTGGCATTGGTTTATCTACAAATGCCTATGGAAGAGGGTTTCCGCGATAAAACCGCTTTTATAAATGAGACGCAAACATGAGAATTTAATAGGATTATTAATAAAGATTAATAATCTGGATTAACTATCGGAAAGCTTTCGATTCATTGCCCCGTTGGAAAACTAGATTTACTATCTCATCTGACTGTACCAAAAATATGTAGTTAAAGTAATTGTCTTTGTTAACGGTGCTCTCGGATGTCCAAACTATCCCTGATTCGTAACATTAAAGCCATTATAAATTGGATCAGAATCCTGAAACGTTGGCCTGAAGACAATTTTTTATTATCAACAATTTAAGTTTTTTTTTTCTAAAAGTAGACGTATGAAAGTAGTTGAATACAAAACTTTATATCAGAATATGAAATATTGACAGAAAAATAAACATATGATTTTAAAATTGACATATATTTTTTTCGGATAATCAAGTCATTTCAAAAGGAAAATTAATACGCATTAATCAAAAATGTTTTTATTTTTTGCAAAAATGTACCTTCTTACATAAAACATACAAAATAATTTTTAAAATCCGAGACGCCAAACACACGTACTCCGACATACCGCCTCTGAAGCACAAATTCGAGGTAGCATTCTATTGCGCAGGCCTTGACTTAAAATTCACACATTTGTGAATTTTAAGTCAAGTTATATTCATTGGGTTATAAGTTCAAGTATGTGGACTCGCTATTCACTTGTTTGCCAGGTGCCGCGTCAATCAGATTTGCGTATAGGTGTACAACTGGTGTTGTGAAATACGCGTTATCAATGTCGTATCGATTACAGGTTATCCCTGCTGTATAAACAGTATCCACCTATGACTCTCAATTAATTTTAATTTAATATAAATGTTCCTTTATTTATTTAAAAAATCATTGTAGACAATATTTCTTGCGTGCCTTAAACATTATTTTTGATTCTGATTTTCTCTTCTTTTTTCATTTTTGTAATTTGTCTACTATCATTATCATTAATATTACTATTTTTTCATGAAATAGTAAAAATATGAAGTTTATAAAGAGGGAGATTCTTAATCTCTCCTCACAATGCGAAAAAATTGATTACAGCTTGCGGAAATTTTATGTGGAGAAATGTAATTTACCTAATGAGTATTTCGTTCACTTGAATCTGGCTATCTCAAGTCTTAGGGGAAAATACGACGTAAAATGTCAAGCAGTCAGCAGCTAAAAGATATGCTTGAAAAAAATCGCAGATGGTTAGATTCTGACGTGATGTTAGATGTGATCTTACTGCAATCAGTGCTCAAAACGAAAACGACCCGAAAAGGTTGTTGATAGCTTTTTATCATATATCAAAGTCATCAAAGGACAAAGATTTGAGTGTTGTATTGAAATATCCAACTGGACCAGAAAAATTAGACCAATTAAGAAAGAACGAAACCCCTAAATTGTGAAGATGGGTCCAGAGGACGTTTTAGCTTTTCTGTGAGAGCGAAAACTGAATAAATCTATGTACATATCTCTGAGAGCTGAAGTTTTCTCAAGAAAACCACAAAAACCAAAAAATGTCATAGTACTCACAGAAACAGCAGCTAAGGTCTCGCTTCAAGGTTTGCTTAATCATATCGTGAAAAGGATTGGCGATTGCAAAAATATATAATTATCCAGGGTATCGTAAATTCAAATAACACAGAAGCAGAAGCAATTTTAATGTTCCCTGTGGTTTTGATGGTAGTTCAGGCGCTCATCTTATAAACAATCGTTCCAAGATAAATATGCAGTAATCAATCTTGAAACTATTTGCAACTACGTTAATACCCTTAAGATTAATAAGTACTAATAATATTATATTTTGGAATAATAGAGCCTCACAGTCATCACGATTTTTTTGACCTATAGAGATTCAGTTCGCTAAAGAATTAAAAAAACCTCATTCTGGATCAGAAGAATATAGTCGATGTGCAAATACAAGAACTAAAGTTTGTTGAAATATCAATAGAAGATGTCATCATTTTTTCGTATGAAATTATTACGATGAGATACGTATTGATTTTTTAAATATTTATTATCAAAATATAAAAATAAGTGTAAATACTCTTTTTTTTATGAGAATTAATCTTGGAGCTATATTTTTTTATCTTCGGAGTGCTGAATTTTTGTGAGTCCCCTTGCCTCTCAAACAAGCTCCATAAATTCTTATTGACTATAATCTGCAACATAGAGTTGACCTGTAGAAGTGCATAATTCATCGAAGAGATTCACATTTATTGGTAAATAGCAAGATAGAGCGATCAATATTTCTCTGAACTTACGGAGAAGTTCATTATTGAATACAAAACAATCAGCCAAAACATCCGGTCCTTTAAATTCTCTTCGAGTGGTATTGCCGTATTTAGTGGTCCCACTACCACCAGCTTTGGGCTTCATCTAAAGTCATTAAACAGCGATGGCTTTGAGTGACATATGAGACACGTTTGCATTGATCTTGTCTCAGTTACAAAATGCAACACCTTGCCGTTAATTAATACCATATGCATTGCAAAGTGTATACACATTTTCACGTCTTCTATCGATATTCCAACAGACTTTAGTTCTTGTATTTGAACATCGACTATCTTCTTCTGATCCAGGATGAGTTTTCTTGATTCTTTAGCGAACTTAATCTCTATAGGGCCAAAAAATTGTGGTGACTGTGAGGTTCTATTATTCCAAAATATAATGTTATTAGTAGTTACTAATCTTAAGGAGATTAAGGTAGTGGCAAATATACTTTCATAATTAATTACTGCATATTTATCCTGGCACGATTCTTTATAACATGAGCGCCTGACCTACCGTCAAAACCCCAGGAAAGATTAAAAATGCTTCTGCTTCCGTGTTATTTGAATTCACGATGCCCTGGATAATTATATCTTTTTGCAATTCACAAATTCTTCTCCAGTATGATTAAGCTAAGCTTGAAGCGAGACCTTAGCTGCTGTTTCTGTGACTACTATGTCATCTTTTGGAGGTCTACATAAAGCTTTTGAATTTCTAACGTGCGCATATGAAGAAAAATGTCAGCTCCTCTTGGGTAAACTTAATATTGGATTCACCGTTTTGTTTTTTGAATTTCTGACACCGGATTCGTATCCAACGACTTCGAAACCCGTTTGCACCAATTTAAAAAAAAAAATAAAAATTTATTTGTCATACTTCTCCATCATATTGGATCCACCATTTTGTTTTTTTGAATACTTTTTAGTGTTCTTTGTGACCTCACGCAAAAAAAAAACACTTTCAGCGTTTATCCGAATAGGGCCTCGTTTTCGAGATAGAAAATTCCGAAAAATTATGTGCGTTTGTTCAACGAGTGGCTGTCGCTTCTCGCGAAGTCCGAGTGTGCTAGCCGTAAGAAATAATCGAAAATAATTTTATTCACGTTTTACACGATTATTTTCAGGGCTAACATAGAAATTCCGTGTATTGTGAAACGCTTGTTATTAGATTATAACTAATAAGTCTCCTACGGTGCCTTGAAACCCCCTTCCGTAAAACAACCTGTTTTCTTTTTCTGGAATTCTATTTCTACGCCATTCATTGCCAGTTGAAACTTTCGTTGTATTCACAGCGTTTAAAGCGAATTTTAGCGAAAAAAATGGAGATTGCGGCAGATCCTTCCACGAGTATGGAATGCGATTTTCAAATGAACGATAGTGCGTCGCATCGACAAGCATTTTTTTTTCGTTCAGTACGCGCCATGTCAAGCATATTCTACGATGTTAATTTGGGTGTAAGGAATGAAAATTTAATAGTAATTGATAAGGAATTGATTCTCCGCGATGGTGATGACTCATTATAAAATTATTATAAAATGTATATTATATATTATTATATTATAAAAATAAATTAATATTATTATCAGGTTACATTATTATATCCGTATATTAACAACATAAAAAATTTAAGTATATATGAGCATATACGAGTTAAATCGCAGTTTTTAACTAAAGTTACGATATTGAATGAATGAGCCCGCCCGGCGGGAATATTTTTTTAAAACTAAAACTTTGTGATAGCACCAGAAAAACGGTTAAAAAACAAAAGGAACAGATTACGGTTGTATGTTTTACACTTCCGGAAAGAACTTGTTCTGTGTGATCATACCTGTTAATCAAATCAAGCCAAACGCCTCTGTTTATTTTATGAAGATTTGTTGTCCGTAGAAAGAAGGAGAAACAAAAAGTAATAACCTAATGGATATTCCAGTAATTATAAGTTTATTCAGTTTCCGCTGACGAATTGTTTGCTCGAACCAGACTGACTCCGCCTTTCTCTCTCGTTTGCTCGCAAGCACGTTTCGAAGGCTATAAAGGGGAGGGCCTCATGCAGGATGACCAATCAGAGCGAAGAAAGGAGCTCAAAAATCAGAGCTTAAAAATGAATCTTCAAGGCAACAAGATTTAAAAGGTTCTTAATTCCTGGTAAAATAAAATTCGAGAACTGAAAACACAAACTATCTCCTACAGTTCAGCCGTCCTGACCTGAGCCGCCCCGACGAAACATACACAATAGAACGCTTACAAATAATAAATCTTCGCTTGTAATTAAATGTCTACCGCCAATATAAGCTTTCACTTGACTGGCAGCACACGTTCCATTATCAGGCTTTTGAGTCACCTAGAATCCCTCAATATCTGTGACAATGCAACATTCGTGATCCAACATTTTTTATAGCATATGGACCTTTAAATATAGACTGTAGTTTTTTATTAATTCAAGGAGTCGTGTCAGTGTTTTTAACCAGAACATAATGCCCTACATTTTATACATTTGCTGATTTGCGCTTTTTATAGAAATATCGTTTATTTAATAACTGATTATATTCGATAAAATTCTAAGCTTTTTGTTAAGCCGTATGAAGTTCACACTAGCTGTCGCTTAAAACTTTCTATAAGAGCAAGCGTATGCAATTGTTTAAATGTTCTTTTTTATCAACACGCAATTAAAATTGGCTAGATGTGTTTCCTGTGGATCGAAAAACTGTGATCACCATTGCAAATTCGACTTGATCTAATATGCGGTCCCATCTACCTGAATTTTTGCATAACTTAGCAATCATAGGAGTAATCACGCAATTCAATCTTTCAACCTGTCCATTAGCACGAGGCATGCCTCCCGCAAGCACGACATGATCTAATTATTACCTAATTTATATTATCTGATAATTATTATAATATCAATTATTATAAGCATATGTTTAAATCATTTGCCTGTTTTCTCGATGGATCACAGTGGTCGGCGTGGAAATTATACTTTTTTCCATTGATTTCGGTAAGTAGAATAACTAGCTCTTATTCTTGTCCTTGCGGTGCACTAGCCCATCCGAATTTCAAAATCGCGACTCAATAGACCACGGAGTTTTAGCGGAGAATCATTACTGCCGCTGAACCGATAGTTATTGTCCGAAAGGGTTTACCACAAAGCACTAGGTACAAAACTATTCTTAATAAGCAGGGAATGAAACGAGACCGTAAACAAAAAAAATGTTCGTTTCATATAACAAAAAATAGGATCGAATTATGAAACCGATTTTATAGACAAATGAGGGGAAAATCCCACCCTCATAAAACGTTTGTATCGCTTGCGAGTAAATCCTTTTTTTGTGTCCGTTTCCGTATTTAATCTAGGAACGGATAAAATACGGTTTTAGTAGAATTTTTTTCAAAAGTGTCCAAACGTGAATTACAAGCAAATACAAGATGCCAACAAAAGCAAACTTTATTATTTAACTTATTTATTTATGCGAAGCAAATCACATAATGCGGTATTAATCTGCTTTCGAAAGATTCATTCCTTCGTTGCAACGACGCGGTGTGTATCATTTTGCAGCACTTATAACGCTTTATAAACTTTAAATGGGAAACACTTCACTTTCAAAATTTTTTGTAACGGGCTTAGATTCCTTGTAATTTTTTACGCAACTTACTTTCTTGTTCAAAAGAATAATTTTTTCGAAGGCCACTTTCGATTGAAAGTTCATTAAACGAATCTTGTTTCACAGTAATTCATCCTTCACTCCGTCAATGTTCGCGAGGATAATTTTCTCATGGAAAGAATTTGCGAATGATAAACTAGTCTACCACATTTGCATTTTAATGTCTTTTATAAATGTCACTTTCGCAGGTCTAAAGTCGCACAGTTATTGCATCTTGCGCAAAAGGTCAGCCCTTGAATAATATCAGCTAAGAGCCCTGCCTTTTAAACGCGAGCCAGGGACCAATGATACATATGGCGATTCCGCTCCAATCCTGTAGGTCTCATCTCAAAAGATCCCGTTCTCGCTCCTGAAGCTCTCTCTCCCGACGCAACAACTCTCTTTTACGTTCCATACCAGCTGCGACACTTGTGTTATTTAGATCCAGGCCAGGATGATCTCGCGCCTTTGTTCATCCAAAAGTTTTTTGCTCATCTAAACCTCTTTCTTCATCTCAAGCTCTTTGTTCTTCAACAGCTAGCTCTACTCCGCTCTCAGCTATCGTGCGTTCTTCAAAGTCCAGAGTTTCCCAGATGTTCGGATCTCTGTCTGTTGGAAAAATTTTTTTCAGAACTCGACACACGATTTCCAGGAGAAAATATACAATAAAAACTTTCACATCTAATTTTATTTCCTCTCACATAGAGAGAACCAAAGGTTCTATGCACGTAGCAATGGAATTTCCGTATTATCAGTGAAAACGGGTATTCACTCAGCGACCGATTTTGTCTTTGTCATTCAGGTAATTCAAAGTTCTAAGCGCACACTGGCACAATTTTCAACTTATGCAGATCACGAATTTTTATAAACATCACGAGAATCGAAATCCCTTTACAGCTCACACCGAGCAAGGACTCCATGGGGAGAAGGAGAAACGAGAAATAACAAGTGATCGGATATTTCAATAATTATAAGTTTATTCATTGTACGTTGACAGGTTTGCTGCTCGCAACAGACTGACTCAGCCTTTTTCGCCTGCTAGCTCGCAAGTGCGTTTCGATGGCTGGAAAGGAGCGAGCCTTACGCAAGATAACCAATTAAGGCACGATCTCAAAAATGAATGTTCCCGGTAACGAGTTTAAGAAGGTTCTCGATTCCTGTTAAAATCCTATTTCGAGAAGTTTCAAGAACTGCAAATACAAAGTACCTCCTAAAGTATCGAATTGTAGAGTTAAAAACTCTTGAAAATAAGTGACGCAAATTTTCATTCGCAAATATTGAAAATTTTACATGATTCTTTTGCACATATACACAAATACCACAAATACTGTAAAATAATCGAAATAAAAAGAATCCATGAATTGAGAGTTTCTTTTGAAATTGAATGCCACTGTATTTTAAATCTTATTCAAACTGATTTTAACGAGTACACTTAACATGGTAGTCCGGACGATAAGAAGCATAAATAATATGAACCTTGCATTTTGTAATGAAGCTTTGCATAAGTTTTCTGCGGCTTATCTGGATCCGATAAATAATGGTAGTCACTTTGTGGCTGCTTGCAGAATCCTTTTATTACAATTGGTTAAAAACTAAATTATTTAACCTAGGCACAAAATTGCTGAAGGAACATGTTTTAAATTAATAATTTCTTGTCCCTATTCGTTAAAAAAAACACAATCAACCATTAACTTCTGCCTCTACCCGCTTGAGTCTAGTTTTTAGAAGATTTTTTTATAAATAAATCAGACAAGAAATTGAACATGTAACATATGTTTATTCAGTAACTTTTCAGTTGAAATCTGTTGGTATACTTGGTTTTATCTTAATATCCATAATTATAAGTTGTGGGAAAGTTGTAGAAAAGATTTGTAGTAAAGCTTTATTAACTAATGTATTTTTTTTCTAAAATTTCATGAATGGCATTAGCTTACCAGTGGGAGAAAACTGCAAAGAAAATACTCGAATCTCTGATTCCATTCCTCTGCTAGCCATGTCACCTTTTGTGGCTCCAGGTAATCGCATTAAAACATTGCCTCCTTCGTTTTCTTCGCGCACTTCAACCAAATTTAAATTACCAAATTCAGTAACCTTTCGCCTATTGGTGAACTCCTAACAGAAAAAAATCAGTTTTATGAGAAGAATCGAAAAAACAAAAGACAACAAGAAAATAGTTTTCATAAGGTGACGTATATAATTCATTCGGGCATACAATAATAATCAGCGCATAATAAATTGTACAGAAGGTCTCGAATAGCATTTTACGCGGCAAAAAAAATATCTGTAGCAAACATCTAACAATATATAATTTTTTGACCTGGACAGCGAATATCACTAGGCCCGACCAGGTTTCGAAGCCAAATAAGGCGATCCGGCCGAGAGCAATCATCTGAAAATATCGGAGTTGTATAAGGTATAGAACCTTATACAATGAGAAGACTTACTTATTGATACTCAGAATCTTTAAACCCTAAGAGTAGTAGCTACTGCACAACTTAACGACTAAGCAAGGTTCTGATTTTGTTATTCTGAGTTGCCGACATCACATAATTACCATCAGTTGGTAATGCAAATTCCTTGCCTGCGTGGAGTCTCGCTCGACATAGCATGGACCTGACCAACATCATACCTATCT
>JAAAKG020039252.1:0-19100 GCA_010014905.2 Druon quercuslanigerum
AACATTTTCAACACAAATACCAAACATAACCGCAAAATGCATCAAAATATATAGCATAGAGGGGGAATATCACGTGATATGAAAACATCAACGCGCATGACAAAAATGTAGAAACGTTCTTACGCTCGTCATAATTCTTGGAGGGGTGTTTTTGTCCTATCCCCACTTACGGAGTTTCTACTCCTTTCTATTACTTCGTGGTTTCTACCAGCAATCGATAAGCTTTAACTGCTTTTTTCTTTTGATGAAATAAGAAAAGCAACGAATGCCGCAAATGCGATTTAATTGGAACGCAACTCGACATATTCACTGAGGCAAACAACTATGATGCGATTATTTTGGCAGAATGGAATTGTGTATTTTTGAAGGTTATTGTCCATAGAAAAATATGACATAGATGCCAAGTCATAGAAATGTACACATATCTCTAGCGACATCTATGAGTAAAACCGGAAAACTTCAACTAACACCCCTGGTAAACCTTTTTGTTGCAAATTCAACTGTATTCTAAAAAATTGGCCCTCTTGGCCTAAACATTTTCCTACTTGGTTCGAAGTCCAAATTTTTTGTTAAAAATTCATCTCTTTTGCATAAAAATGTAACTATTTGGTTGCTATTGGCATAAGAGCTTAAGAACTTGTGTTTCAGAGTCAATGTTTTATTGTATCAACATTAATTTTATTCAAATTTTATTTAAAAGAATTATTCCCCTATTAGATCTATACTTTTTGTGACAAATCATTCTATTTCCCCTCTTTTATGATTATTTATCACTATAAAGGTTGATATTTTAATAGAATTAAGGC
The DNA here is from genome assembly GCA_010014905.2 of Druon quercuslanigerum. NCBI lineage: Eukaryota > Metazoa > Arthropoda > Insecta > Hymenoptera > Cynipidae > Druon > Druon quercuslanigerum. Next base: position 807 of record JAAAKG020039252.1, read on the forward strand.
TAAACTATGGTTGTTAACAAGAAGTTATTTTAAAGATAAAATTACAAAGTATCCAAGTATAATATTTTGTATCCAAAACTGTTCTATTCAAATTTATTGATTTAAATTGATTAAAATAAATAATTAAATAAATAATTAAATAAATAAAAATATAATATACATTTAACATATATACTGTGATATTGTTAAAAGTTAAGCTTCTTTATTTAATATATTAAAAATACAATACATAATCTTCCACCTTGAATATTTATATGTGTTCTAAATATCCTTAAAATATGATCTTATGGATATAAAAATTACCACACGATAGGGTATCTCTCTCGATATGCAAAGGATAGCTTGTGATGCACCTAGGATATTCTATGAGTAAAACGTGCGATGAGATCTCCACTTCCGTACGGTTGGTGCTGTAAAGCTGCACTAAACACCACGAATCCTCCTAATCCGGGACCTTCTCTTGGCCCTGGTACGTATATGTAGTTATCGCGTGGGAAGTTACTTCGATCATCCTCTTGGAAAGAAGAAGCTGTATAATATTGGCCTTCTAATTTCATCTGAGCTCTCATCGGAGTATGACGAGCAGGATTATGATTGGAAAGTGGAATGTTGGCACTGAACCAAAAATAAAAAGAATAGTTCCCCAATCGTATAAAAGTGGTTTGAATATGGGTAATTTCTGCGCTTAGGCGCAGCCATTCGAGTAATCCAAAGTTGAATGGTTGGTTGAATTTAGATCCATAATGCATGCATCCATCATGCATTGTTAACACCATGTCTTCGTTACGGAAATTGCCATCTGCACCTAATTTTGTCAGAAAAAGTTGATTTTCATGAAGTTTTTCTGCATTTGCAAAATACTCTAAAGCCAAAGGGCACCTTACTTTTTCACATTGACAAACGAAGAAAATTGCCCAGATTATATTTCAACGAAAATAATATTTGACTTTGTGTATTTGGTAACTTATAGCGCGAGTTGCGTTTTAAACAGAAAACTATTTGACAGAATATATGTAAAAAACCACACGTTTAGGAAAAAAATCAAAATCAGATTCGCATTGCACACGCATAACAATATGTTTCGGAAAAGACAATGTTCGCTACATGCATTTATGAGTCACATTTTTTTGCCTAGTGTAATTAACAATAACAAAGTGAGATAATCCGCGTAATTCCTGAAACTCATGTACGCTGCTCTCGCTTTTCGCGTCTTTTTTTCTCACGATTATTTTGGTCAGAAAAACGTTATTTAATAGATTTTAACCCAAAAATCATTCACTTACACTTGCATATCACATATGTCAAATAGATATTTTCGTCAGTTAAATTTGACCTTTCTACAGATAAATGCGCTGCAGCGTTTTCATCCAATTTAAAGATAACATTTACTCCGGGAGTTTACTGTGAATCATATTTCGATGATAATCACTTCCGAAATTTAATTTATAAAGTTAAGACTGCCCGCCACATTATTTAACAGGTAGGGTTAAGTTAATGCGTATACAAGTTATTTGAAGACTCAACAGTGAACTATTTTAATTGTCATAGAATAATTTTACAATATCTATTAGAAATCCAAATCTAAGATTTTTATCTACGTGTTACATATTTTGCTCTTACATCGTATAAATTAAAAATAACCAAAGCAGGTTGGCATCATGTTAAAGTCAATAAAGGAAATTCGGCAGGTATGAAAAATGTTTTATTTGTTCATTCTTTTTAAATCTGTGGGCATATAATAGTATAATAAGTTGTATATATAAGTTATATATATAAGTTATATATATATATATATATATATGTGTGTGTGTGGCCCATTCTACGTCAACCGTGCCACCCCTACGGCAAAAAATTGAAGAGCTTAAAAAAAACGTTTGAGGGCTCAAATTGTTCATATTTATGTACTCTTTCGAATACAACATACCGCATTAAAAAATTTCAAGATGGTAGCACCAATGTTGCGGACAGAAACCCCAAAAACATCAAGAGTACAGATTAAAATGCTTTTTACTCTTGACAGTAAAGCTAAATTTGAAAATTTGTCTAACATTTTCTTCGTCATATTTCTTAGATCGACCACTGTATGACCATCTATTTCATAAGGATTCGCGCATCTATTACCTGAAAGTTTTTTTTTCGCAGTATTTTGTTGAAGAAATAACATCTTATACAAAATCTACCCTGATATTTTTTATTACAAACAATGAAGTATTGATTGAAGCCCAATAAGGCTAATTTCTTTTTTACTTTTAGGTTGAAGATTTTTTAAAGTGCACACACTTTACGTAAACAATTTTATTGTATGATTTAACCATGAACGCATTTATCGTTGGCTCAAATGCCACATTACATGTAAAAAGATATTCAGCTGAAAACAGTCCACATGCTATCATACAGTATTAAGATATAATTAAAGAACATAAAAACGTTTAAAAAAAAGTATAAAAGTAAAAAAAAATAAAAATAAAAATAAATATATCAAAAAAGTAATGCGGGCATTGTAAACTTAATACAATGACAGTCTCATCCCTGTTAAATGCAGAGAGATTTATAAAAATCGAAATCTGATAGTAGATTTGAATTCAGTGACCTCGATAATCTATAAAATAAGTACTCAAATGTATTCTTCGAGCAAAAGTTTGATTTTCCACACACCAAGTTGCCATATTAAATCAGCCATCTTGAATTATATCGATCTGACTTCAAATTCGTTATCAGCAACCACAATAACCCCCATATGCCAAATTTGGTCCAAATCGGTTGATTTTTCAAAAATCGTCTAACTTATCGGCATATTAGCCGCCATATTGGATCCGCCATTTTCAATTGTTTAGATTTGACCTTAGGTTAGTCATCAGCAACCACAAAAATCCACATATACAAAATTTGGTCCAAATCGGTTTCGGTAACCTACCATGTGATATTTTAATGGGTGTGTAGGAGCTACAATTTGAGCCGAAACGGCCCAACATGATTGCTTTTTTTAATTTTTACAAGCATTTTAATCTGTACTCTTGATGTTTTTAGGGTTTCTGTCCGCCATATTGGTGCCGCCATCTTGAAATTTTTTAATGCGGCATGTTGTATTCGAAAGAGTACATGAATACAAACAATTCTGAGCCCTCAAACTTTTTTCTTGAGCTCTTCAATTTTTGGCCGTAGGGGTGGCACGTTTGACGTGGCGCGGGCCATATATATGTATAATTAAAAGTATGTCGTAACGACAACCGCAGGATTTCGACGGGAGCGGGTGCTAATCTGAAAAATTGCACCCGCTCCCAGCGAAATCGCAGTAAAATTTTAGCAATAAACACATCTTCTAGTCTAAAAATCAGATTATTAGACCAGAGGATCGACCCTCCTGGTAGACCTTTCAGAAATGTATTATTGTTGATCCAAATTTCCTAGGCGGAATTATTATGCATCGTTTATACATAGTGTGAAGTATTATATATAATATTTATTTATTTAATACATTTTTTGTATAAAACAAAAACATGTTTGTTGAAGATAATCTTTTATCAGATTGTATGCTTTATCTCCTAGATATCAGCAAATAAAAAGCTGTAAAACTGTATGGAAACGTTTAAATCTCATGATATGTAAAAAAATACGCCTCCGCGAAAATATTAAAATTTCGCAAACAACTTCAGAATGATCTTAGAGAATCTGGTACAATACAAAATAGAGATATCTATTTTCACGAAATGTGACAAGTATCTTATCAGATCGGTCATTTACCATGCCGATGATAACACAGATTTTCTATATATTCCTTTAATCCTTGATTTTCGTCATGGTAAAATAAATCATTTATAAATAACAGAGCGACATAGAAACAAAATGTTCTGCTCTATTTTTAATAATGTTACGTAACGGAACAACAGTTTTGGCCCTATCTCTGAAAATGTTTATTATCTTTCTAGAATTTAAAATAAAAAACTTGTATGCGAACCAGACCTCTGAATGAATAATATATTAGGCACTGTCTATTTCAATAATTTTTTTCCCTAATTCTAGCCCTAGAGGAGCTGTAAATAGGATAGTATTACGGAAAATTTTGTAATAGTAGACAGTTCGAATATCTAACAGAAATTGCATCCAAGTAAGTGTTAACGTTTTATTAAGAAAAATACCTAAATATTAAAGCTGTATTTAATACAATATTTCACTTACTTTTAAAATACAGCAAACCTAACAACGTAAGGGTTAGAATTCTAGTAAAAATATTCATTTTTTTTGCAAGTAGACAGAATGGCGCAGAACAGAAATCTGATGTTTGTAGAATTTCATATAGATTGACACGATAAATGGCTGCTGTATATACTAAATTTTATGACACCTATCCTACCGATTCTTTATTTACTATTTTGAGTAAACGGCGTTGAAAATGGAATATTTCTCATCTCCATATAAAAAGTTACAACATGTGTTCAATAACACTTGGCAGAGGCAGTATAAGCAAATATTTAAGTAATTATCTTTATCTTTCAAGTTGATATCTCCTTTATGATGGTCAAAGAATGTATAAAAAGAGTTTTTATGCGTTAAGTACAACACATTATTATGCACCTAACCAATTTTGGGCTTCGCGCTATGCGCCAGACCTTTGTATTTTTCTCGCTTTATGAACAGCCCTATGTAAATAAAAGCTTGAAAGATTCACATATGTGATTCGTTGATTTATGATTCTCTTTTATTAAAGCTCTTTGGCTTTAAACAATTAAATTTTCATCAGGTGTCTCACGCTTCGAGCTCGAATAAAGTATGTGCAAAACGCAACATTTTCGATAGGTTGAATGAACAAAATTATATACCTACAATTAACAATACAAACACAATGAACAAATTAAATATAGTGAAGCCCGGAAATAGTATCAGTTTTGGGGCTAATGGTCTGAGCGTCTCGTTTACGTTCGCTTAATTAAACCATTTAAGACAGCAGCATCCAAAAGCACATCTCTTTTTTCACCAAAACACCTCGCGAAGTGCTTTAAATGGGAACTGGGAAGCACGCACTTTTCCGTATAGCACATAATGATGACGCAGTTTCATAACCAGACAAACGAAGAATTTATTGAAAAGAAAATCACTTACATTTATAGATATTAGATTCACAGTCCACGAAAAACACAGTTTTCTATTCTCACGTCAACACTTGACAGCTTGACAATATAAAACACTACAGTGGGTCTTTGATGCTTGAAGTAAATTTGACCTCTCTTTCTTTCACGTGAGATAGATACGATCTGATTGTATTTCAATGATAGTTCTTACTTTTCGTTTCGAAATGATCACACTCTCTCTACCTCTGTCTATCCAATGCTTCTTTTTCTTCTATGTTTTCTTTGCCGAATGCACCTATTGGCTAGCTATGAAGGGGCACCAATTTGGAAGTACTCAAAAAAAATTTGACTGTCAATAATACATCAACAAGAAATCCTATAATAAATAGTTGCTTTTTAACTGTAGTATAACATTTTTTATTCAAGTGAACTGATATGTACTGCTCTTTTGCATTCAGGTTGCTCCAATAACTTCGAGGTAATACTTCGCGATATATATTCGCGAGGCAGATGGCGTTGTTGTGAATTTTAAAGTTTAACTTATTCAATTGCACAAAATAATCCGATCAGTGAATCAATCACATCGGCTTCAGTTGGCATCAAGCATCGGAGACCCACTGCTGTTCGAAGCGAGCTCACCATCGTGCTTGTTGGCTATGTGTGTTTCCCGCTTCAAGTGTATTGCTGAAATGTCATGACGCAGTTATAGAGGTAGGCCGTTAGGGTGCATCGCCTTACCGTAACGCTCCTGTTTTGTCAAGCCTGAGTGAGCATTCACCTCCCCTCTCCTCGTAGTTCCTCTCATTCTTACCCGCGGCTCGGCGTGAATTCTCGGAATATCTGAATCTGGGATATAAATTTAAGATTTTCTTAAATACCTTAAACGCCATAGGAACTTAGAGAAATAACTGAATAGGTTATAAATGTATATCTTATACAAAATACAAATCAAATAACTATAACTAAAAATATTGTTCAAAAATTTTGTGCAAAATATTAAGCGAACTTACTAGCCTTTATAGGAGCGTAGTTTTGGTTTTAATCGTAAAAAATAACATTAAAAATAACAATTATATATATGTAGAAAAACGATAAAAAGCACGCAAAAAATGATACACAATAGTTGTTCACAAAAAAAGAGATAACATTTTTTTATGATTTATTACTTTCTCATAATTTATGATTGAGAAAGTATTAGAATTTTTTACAATTTAACACCGTAGTTTTTGAACGCATCTCCACGTTTTGAGTCACCATACGTCCATCACACTGCATCTGCCCATACGTGTTTAACACACTCGTGCGATTTGGGATTTCGCTTTTAAAAATTTTAATAACTCATACATAAATGAACCTACTGATATCGAAATCTTACTTTTGTTTCTTAAATTGAAGATAAAAGTGCATATTTTTAACAAATATTACCAACTATACACACACTATACACATCGAAATTTTGACGTGCACAGATAGGCTCCTGTGTATAATAAATTGTTAACAGTTTCTGTAAATTCCATGACTTCTCTTAATTCTTTGAACTCTGAATTCCTTTAATTTTCTGAATTCCTCGAATTCGGTGAATCCGTCTTATTCATGAAATGAATTGAATTTGCATCATAGTTTGAATTCTTTAAATTCACTGGGCTCCTTGAATTTGTTTAACCCAGCCGAAGTCCTTGAAATCTCTGAATTCCTTGAATATCCTGAATTCTGTGGGTTCCTTGAATTCCTTCAATTTCTTTACTTCTCTAAATTCCTTGAATACTCTTCATTCTTTAAATTTTCTAAATTCCTTTATTTTTGTGAACTGGCATTTCTTCAATTATTTTAATTCTCTGAATTTCTTGAATTCTCTGAATTCCTTGAATTTGTTGAATTCCTTGAATTCTCTGAATTCCTTGAATTCGTTGAATTCCTTGAATTATCTGAATTCCTTGAATTAAGTGAATCCCTTAAATTATCTGAATTCTCTTAATTCTTTGAATTCTCTGATATCCTTGAATTCTCTGATATCCTTGAATTCTCTGATATCCTTGAATTCTCTGATATCCTTGAATTCTCTGAATTCCTTGAATTTTCTGAATTCCTTGAATTCTCCGAATTTCTTGATTTCTCTGAATTCCTTGAATTCTCCGAATTTCTTGATTTCTCTGAATTCTTCGAATTCTCTGAATGTCTCAAGTTCACTGAATTCTGAAAAGTTTGCTGAATTCCTTGAATTCTTTCTATTCCTCAAATTATCTAAATTCCTTGAATTCGTCAAATTGCTTGCATTATCTAGATTTCTTTGAATTCTGTTAATTCTTGGAATTATCTGATTTTCTTAAATTCTCTGAATTCCTTGAATTGGTTAAATTCCTTGAATTTGTTAATTTCCTTGCATTTTCTGTACTCTTCGAATTATCTGAATTCCTTGAATTCCCCAATTGCTTGAATGATATACATTTCTTTGAATCCTGCAAATTCATTGAATGCTCTGATTTTATTGAATTCTCTGAATTTCTTGAATATGTTGAATTCCTTGAATTGCCTTTACTCCTCGAATTATCTGAATTCCTCGAATTATCCGAATTCCTTGAATTCTCTGAATTCCTTAAATTATCTAAATTTCGTTGAATTCCTTGAATTCTTGGAATTCCTTGAAATCTCTGTACTCGTAGAATTATCTGAATTCTTTGAGTTCTCCAAATTTCTTAATTTATCTGAACTTCTTTGAATTCTGTGAATTTCTTGGATTCTCTGATTTTCTTGAATTCAGTGAATTCCTTGAATTCCCTGAATATCGAATTCAATGAATTCCTTGAATTCTTCATCTTAAACACTTGAAATTTTTGTATTCCTTTAATTCGCTGAATTCTCTAAATTTTCTGAATTCCTGGAATTATGTGACTTATTAATTTTAGATGTTAATTTTGTTTGTCAACAATTAAATAAACAATTAAAATATGAATTCTGTGAATTCCTTAAATTCCTTGGATTTTCTGAATTTCCTTGAATTCTATGAATTCCTTAAATTCCTTGAATTCAATGAATGTCTTGAATTCTCTGAATTTCATGAATTCTTTCAATTCCTTGAAATCGCTGAATTCCTTAAATTCTCAGAATTCCTTAAATTGTTTGATTTCTCTAAACTCCCTGAATTCATAAATAGGAAATATGGATTTAACATTTGTTAAACAGATTTCTGACAAATTACCTTTGGAGCTTTGCGTACAGTTTTGATATTCGGATCCAATTATAAATTTTGGTTCGTTTATTTGTTTTTGCATGTGGCCACAAGCAATGCTTAAGCCACGAAGCGATCAATACAATTTCCCATTAACAACCTTTAAACTTTATTGACCTAATTTTAACTTAGACTTAGGCAAGGAAACATTTTTTTCACGCCGGACGTTTCGAAAAAGGCCCTTTTCCAAGAAAAATTTACGTGAGACTTAATGGGCTTTAAGTACCCCCTAAAAATCAATTAATTTCAAAATAAAATATCTGCCTGCCTTGCGGGGTACATTCTCATCGCGCGCGGCTTGCTTTGTTCGCTGCATTCGGATAATTATTGTTTGTATTTGTAATGCTTGAATAAAACTTTATCAAAAAGATCTCTTTTAGATCTCAGCATTTATATGTAAATTCATATTTTGAATTTTATACTTAATTAATTATAGTCACAGATAAAATTTCTCAAAGTTCTATAGGCTTTTATCCATTCCTATGGTGACACATTTTTTGAATTTTCTTTTTGGCGAAAAAAGTCATTACGATAAATTGTTTAAAATCAAATTTAAAATCCTATTTAACGGCCAGTGCAGAATTCCTGAAAATAAAACCAAGAATACATCGACTAAATTTGGACAATCACCATAAAATGTTCCTATTGAATTTTGAAAACAACAAATAAGGAAAATCACTTTTTTGTCCCACAAAAGAAAGTAAAATAATTTTCCTCCTTGAACAAAAATAGAAAAGAGGAAAGAAAAATAAGAAGGCAACCAACCAAATCGCCTTCCTTCTCTTTTTTTCTTTTTTCTTCTTTCTTATTTTTTATTTTTATTATTATCAAATCACAACAAAAAATATTTGCATAAAGTAAAAACCAAGGTTTCGTCACTCTTACAGCACCATTATCAAGGCAACAAATAAATAAAAAAATAAATAAAACAAAAAATCCCCAAGCAGACAGGAACAGCACTAACACCACGAGTCTCTCTTCCTGACACCCGTGAATTAAATCCAATCAAATTGTTTTGATTCTCGGGTGTCAGGAAGAGAGCATTGTGGTGTTGGTTCTGTTCCTGTCTGCTTTAATATTTTTTATTTTATTTTTTATTTTTATTTTTGTTTGCCTTTATAAGGGTGCTGTATATGTGCCGAAACCTTGATATTTATATTTTACAAATATTTTTCTTGTGATTTGGTAATAATAAAAATAAAAAAGACGAAAAAAAGAGTAGGAAGGGGATTTGGATGGTTGCTTCCTCATTTTTCTTTTCTCTTTTTTATTTTTGCTTAAAGGAGGAAGATTATTTTCATTTTTAGGAGAAAAGAGTGTTTTCCTTTATTTATTGTTTTTAAATTTCAATAGGAACATTTAAAGGCGGTTGTCCAAATTTGGTCAATGGATTCTTGGTTTTATTTTCAGGAATTCTGCACATTAATGGTCTAACTTTTTGAATTTTTATACCAAATTACAGCTTAACGAACTCGTTCTTTCTTTAATACATAAAAAAAGTGTGCCACAGATTTATTTGATTGTTTCATTTTTTCGAGCGTTATCGTGTTTACGGACTAGGTTTTCCAATTTAGGGCATTTCGAAACGTGGAGGTACGTTGAAAAACTGTGGTGTTAAATTTCGGACAATTCTAATGTTTTCTGAATCATAAATGATGAGAAAGTAAAAATTCGTGCCTTCTTTTTTTTGTTTGCGAACAAATCTTGGAGAAAAAAGGAAGAAAATGTGAAACACATGTTTATTGTCCAAATAAATAAACCTTGAGATTTAACTAATGAATGGCGAAGATAAATATAATAAAAAATAAAATCACATGACCTACAATAAAACTGTGATAGGAAGACTTGAAATTTTTCTACTTCTAAATTTGCGATAGTTACAACGTTTCCAAAATTCCAAAAAAGCACGAAAATGACCATTTTAAGTAACATAACGCATAATATAAAAAAAAGTCAAGAAAAGAAAACTGTTGCTTTTTGAGTGCCCTACAAAATTATCATAACAACAAATCAAAGACAGGTGAATAAACTGAAAACAATAAATACATGCCCACTGGGAAACTCAAAGAAGCTTAAAAAGATGAAAGTAATCAGAATTGAATAATTTCAGATGCTAAAAATTTATTATGCGCAGATTTAAAGGACCACTCGCCTAGGATTGATACAAACTATGATAAAAAAATATTTATGATATCCCGACAGAATTAGCATAAAACAAGTAAATATTGCGTTTCTACAATTTTTGAATGATGAAATCTCAGTTTCTAATAATTCAATTGATGATATTTCTGGAAAATGAATTCAATAAAAAAGAAAAAAGTTTAAGGTTAGTTTTTAATAAAAATCTCATTAAAAGATACGAAAAGATAGAGCTAGATGATAAAAGTAATGAGGTCACCTTTGTTTTCTAAAAATACCATTTTCGTCTTCTTGTTATCATGCAGTTTATGTTAATCCATGGCCCACTTCCTAGCATCATACAAATTACTAAACGAAATTCCTGAATTAAAATGCTCTAAAATTTGCTTTAGTTACAAGAAACATTTTGAGGATGAAAAAAAGATTAGATTTACACAAAATTTTAAATTAATTAACAATTAAAAAACTTGAAAATATATTTCGGATGACTTCCATAAATGTATGATTGTTATATGTGCACATTATTTGTGGCATGTGGGTCTGGTCTATACTAAATAAGCTTACCGTTTTCACAACTGTACAAATAAGAGTTTTTGATTTATGAATCGTGAATAAAAAAGCTTTGTAATTATTCAGACCATGTTTATCTGGACACTATAAAACTTAACGAGTTTCAAAATTTGCATTATAAATATTTGTAAAAAATTTGTGATTTTTTCTGATTAATAATAGTTATTGTTAAAATATTAAAATATGTTATTAAGGTAGGTTAGCAGTTACGTTAGTATTGTTTACACGTAGTTCTTATGAATGTAAAAATTTAAGAAAATGGTCTGCTGATAATAATAACTTTTTATTAAATTCTACCTAGTTTGGTTCTTACATTACATTACATTTATACACCAAGAAAATACTTTAATGATTCTACACTAAACTCAAAGTGGCTGCACCCATTTTTCAAATATCTGCACTCGTATTCACCTCAAATATTTGCTATTTAAAGTAAACATGGAAAATCACAGTGCAATTTGTGTATGGTGCAGAGGACTTAAGTTAGCAACCCAGTAATCCAGTAAATTACTTTAATAATTAAACTATAAAATAAAAGTATTTTATAATTAGATTGTAGAAGCATCCGAAGTCGTCATATATATTATCCATCCTTGAGTTCTCCTAACACTCTTTTTACCCGTCTGAAGGTGGTGATGTCCTGTAAACGAAGCAATTATTAATTTAAAAAATATTTATATCTTTTGCAAAATACAAATAATAAAACAATAACCATAAATATAGTTCGAAAATAGTGTGTAAAATATTAAAAGAACTTACATTTTCTTATAATATTCAAGTTTATCTTTCTTATAATCTGGTTCCGCGCATGGAATCGCTAATTCTATGACCTTTCTTTGCAACTTGAATTCATCGTCATGATTCTCTTTGTCCCATTTTTTTCGGTCTGTAGCTTTTAAGTTCACATTATCTTTAACATCTAGAAGGGCTTTTCCAAGTTTTTCCCATCTAACGATATTGTTACGGTCAATTTTATCACAATTTCCTTTTAAATCGTTTTTTCGTATACCGTAAGTTACACTTAGTTCATGTCTCGCAAAGATTTCAAGTGTTTTTCTGTAACTGAAGCAATATTTAAATTAAGAAAAATGCATATCTTATATAAAATACAAATAAAAAAAAACTATAAATAAAAATGTGGTTTAAAAATCGTGTGCAAAATATGAAACAGCCTTACTATTCTTTATAGTGTTCAAGTTTTTTCTTCTGTCTATCTGCGTCTGCGCATGGTATCGCTGTTTTTATGACAACTTTTTGCAGCTTGTATTCATCGGCATGGTTCAAATTTTCCCATTTGTGTTGGTCTGCAGCTTTCACCACCAAGTCAGCTTTAACATCATCAAGAGCTTTTTTTATTCTTCCCCATCTAACGTTATTGTCCGGCTCCATTTCGGGACATTTTTGCTTTAAATCATCTTTCCCTATACCATAATATAATCTTAGTTCTCCTTTTGCGTCTTTCGGATGTTGCATTTCATGATTATGATGTCTAATTCCAACTGAAAATTTAAAAAAATTAATATATATTAATGATCACATGATTTGATGCTATGGCATCTAATGGTTCAATACAATATTCTTTTATAAAAATCGCTCATTACATTTTACGGAAAAACATTATTACAAAAGTAAAAAGAGAATAACAGAAAATAATTGTATTTCAAAAATATCGGTGCAAGCGCGGACAATACAATATTTTCATTTATTCAGTATTAATTCTTTTTCCGTCTATATTTAGAAAAGTTTGTTTTCAATATGTTATTCAAAGGACTTTACTATTCATCTATTTTGTCCAATAAGTGAACCATGGAAGTATAATTTTTCAACCAACGATAAATAAATTATATTTTCCATATTAGGTTTATACTCAGCCATTTGCAATGCAAGAAAAATAGTAACTTTTCACATTTTTAAAAGGTGATTTCTAAATTTTTCATGGATTAATTGCGATAACATTGTACAAATTAATGAGTACGACATCGTAAAATAAACGTTTAATTAATTAAATTTTTTCGCGTATACTCACGGAAAGTAACTACCCCCACAGTGGCAAGAAGCATCGTAAACGTGCACCAGAAAAATCAGAAAGTTATACGTTTAGTAAAAAAACCAATTCATCCACTTTTGTTGTACTGATTGCTAGAGCTGAGATCGGGCCATTTAAAGACTGACATTTTTGACACATTGGCCTGAAAAAACAAGAGAACCATAAACAGTGACAAGCATGTTCTCTGCATTTAGTGTAAACACCTGATAAAGTGCTTGAAAACAGCGGCATTAAAAATATGCGACGCGATCCGAGAAAAGGGACCTATTCGGCAAAAAATGGATGTTCGGATTTTGATAAATTCTATAAATTCTTTAACTTATCTTTCTAGGAGCGCAATCATACAATTTTTATTTTCAGTATTTCACAAGAGATAAATGATTTTATATATACATTATATGCCGCGCCTCTGCGTGGAGCTCTACCTTCGATGAATGCGAAAACCAAAAGGATAGATTCAGTTGCCCCTGAAGATTGCCAAAAACAAAAAATTATTGTTTCCCATTTTTCCATTTTGCACATATTTTATAAAATTCATATCTTAAGTTCAAAAGGACGCCTATGACTTTACAGTGCTATTCTCTATGTTTATATTTCTCACAGGATTTTAATAAATTCACCTAAAAATACTTCAAAAACTTTATTTTCAAAGTTTTATTAAATACATTTATTTTTATTTTTACAAATCTATGTTCCAACTTTTATTTTCATATTGGAATGTTTTCAAAGCGTTTTTTTATTCTCAGGATTTACGATTGAGAAAGTATTATAATTGTCCGAAATTCGACACCACCGTTTTTCAACGGATTTCCACGTTCTGAAACCTCTCTATGCTGAATTTCAAGTTTTGGCGATACCGTCTATCTGTCCGTTCGTCCGTCCGTGAACACGATAACTCTCGACAAAATGAACGTATAAAATCGGTCTTTGGCACACTTTTTCTAGGTCGTAAAAGAAAGAACGAGTTCTTTTATCAGCTGTTTACGATAGAAATTCTAAAAGTTAGAGCATTTTCAAAACCTTGTTTACTAATTTGTTTAAGATTCGAAAATGTTATGTACGGGTATTCATAGTACTTAGAAAATCAAACAATTTATTTATATCGCTTTTTGCGTTAAAAAATGTCAGAGTTATAACATTTACAAAATTTTCCAAATCAATCGAAAACGAAAATGCTAAGTCAATCAACGCCCGTATGAAAAAAAGCCAAGAAAAGAAAAACGTTGCTTATGGAAAGCCCTGAAAGATTATTTTCACAAGTTTTTAACTTCTCTAAAAAAATCGAAAATTCAAATTTTGATCACACAACAAATATTTTAAAATTCCATTTGGTGTGCAACTGTGCAAGAAACGAATAGGGATACATGTATAAAAATTGTGCTACTAAAAATGATCTATCAATTTTTTATTACTTAGTTTTTGACAGGGTGCGTAGTTTTTGTTTTATTCGGAAAGAACTTCATTAAAAAAAGAAATTTACATATTTTAACTAGCGACACAAAATACAAAAAAAAAATTGATGAAAGTTGTTAAAGTAAGAAAGAGCTACAAATTTTTCTTAAATAGTTTTTTTTAAGTATGCGTCGTTTTTGTTTTAATCATCAAAAATAAAATTCAAAATTGAAAAAATTAAATTTTTGAAAAAACGAAATGAGCTAAGGAAAAAATTAGTAAAAAAATGTGCACCTAAAACATATCCACAAATTTTTTAGAAATCATATTTTAATAAGGAGCCTACTTTGATTTTAATCAAAAAAAAATATCATAAAAAAAAAATTAAACATTTGTGGAAAATAAGAAAAACTTGGACATAATAACTTTGCATTTGGAATGCTCGAAAAAATTTTTTTTTAAATATCTCTTTTAGATCGCAGTATTTACATGCCTCTTCATATTCTGAATGTTCTACTTCATTAGGTATACTTAAGATTAAGTTTCACAAAGCTCTGTAGGCTTTGAGGTTCAGATTCTCATCGTGACACTTGCGCTGCGCGCTCGATTTTTGAATGACATTTACAAACAGATTTTGTTCAATCTTATTTGTATAACTTTGGTTGTTTTGCCACAAATTTTTTAAATATTATTTTTAGTTTCAATGTAATTTTAACGAATAGAACAAAAAGTACGTGTCCTATCAAGAAGTGATTCATAGCGAAGTTGTACATCATTTTTTGGGATCGCAATTTTTTTGTTTAATCATATTTTTTCTTATCCTGCCTAATTTGACCACAAAATGGAATTTTTCATTATTTATTGTGCAATCAAAATTTGAATTTTCGATTTTCCAAGAAAATCCAAAGAGTGGTTATGATAATCTTGTAGCTTAAAATTTGGATTTTCGATTGATCTAAAAAATTTTAAAAACTCTATAACTCTGAAAGTTTTCTTTTTGATAAAAAAGATATTTCGACGGAAAGCCAAATCGGATTGGTATATTATAAGCGTTGTCCCTATTCATGTTATTAGGCTGCTTTAAGATTTTGATTGCTTCTCTGTGTTTTATTGGAAAAATATTGTGTGTTATTGCGATGACGGTTGTCTTATAAAATAAAATGTTATGTCCTGTTTCGATATGATGTTCAGCTAGTGCTGATTGCTCGAAATGTTTTAGCCTGACTTTACTCTGATGTTCCTTTATACGTTGGCTCGCCGCTTTCCCTGTTTCTCTAATATAGACTTTGCCACAAGAACAAGGGATTTTATATACTCCTGGATCACTGAGAGGTGCCTTTTTGTCTTTAGGGTGGTTTAGAAGTTGTCCTATTTTCGCAGCTGGTTTAAATATGTTTTGGATGTTGTGTTTGTTAGGATTAGGTTGTTGTGTAGGGTAGGACGGTCGTTGTTTTTTTCTCTCATTCTTTATTCAATTGTTTCGAATTGCTTATGGGGTGTATTTTATTATTGCTTTCCCGATTTGTTTGACTGTGTAACCTTTCTGTATTAGGATTTGTTTAAATTTTTGTCATTACTTTTATACATTACCTTTATCTGTTATGGAGACAGCTCAGTATACAAGGGAGTTGATGACCGATTGTTTTTGAGATGGGTGATGGTGAGAGGAGGCATGTAGGTATCTGTTTGTTTGGGTGGGTTTTCTGTAAACTCCATGCCCTAATGTATTATCCGATTCTTTGTAAACTAGCACGTTGATAAAATAACCGTCACCGCAAAAACACACAATATTTTTCCAAGAAAGCATAGAGAAGCAATCGAAATCTTAAAGCACCCTAATAACATCAATACTCTCTAAATCTGAATTAGTGAAAATTTCACTGATTTAGTTAGTAATTAAGGATTTCACTGATCAATTCAGTAAACAGCCCACTGATAATCAGTAAGCTCTTACTAACAAACTTACTAACAACATTAAATTTTATGTACAACGTCAGTAAGTTGGAAATTGTCCAAAGAATCTTTGCCCAGTTTTATTAATTTATCGAGTTTAGAATCAATTCTAAAAATGGTTGTGATATTAAAATTATTGAGAATTCTTTTAATTTCAAAAGATAATTTTCCGTGAAAAGGTACAGAAACTAAAGGTTTGAAAACAAATTTTCTGAAGACATTTAAATTTGTATCTTTAGAAAGATAATCGTTCATTGTTTTAATTTTGTTATTAACATGTATTTGAATAAATTCAATGGGACAATTGTTTAAATAAAGAGTTTTTTTAATAAATTCAATGTTTGACTTATGAAATGATGCATGTGATAATTTAAGAGCTGTGTCAATGAGATTTTTTACTATGGAAATTTTATGTTGGATTGGATGGTTAGAAAAAAATTTAAATATCTACCAGAATAAGTATCTTTACGATACCAATCTGTGATAATATTACCTGAGTCAATCCTTATAACATTAACATTTAAAAAAGAGATAGAATTATTGTGTTCAATCTCATGTGTGAATTTAAGTCTAGGATGATAAGAATTGAATTGATTTAAAACATAAAGTAGTTTATCTTTCGGTAAAATAATGAAAGTATCATCGACATATCTGTAATATGTGTGCAAAGGAAAATCTAAATTCTTTATGACATTGGATTCTAGGTCTTGCATAACTAAATCAGCTAATACTGGAGAAATGGGAGAACCCATATGTGTAACATGTATTTGTTTATAAAAATTATTATTAAATTTAAATATAGTTTTTTCCATTAGAAATTTAATTCCTTCTTCAAATTTTCTAAGAGGTAAATCAGTATAGTTTTTTATATTAATCCATCGACTTAAACTACTGTTATTAATTAAATCAATTAGAATACTTGTGAATAAAGATAAAACATTGTCATGTGGTCAGAAGGAACTGTTTTAATAATAATAATATTTTTAAATTCAAAAGAATTTTTAACTTGTGTTTTTGGACTTATCAATGCTTTGTTAAGAATATTATTGAATATATTAGCCATTTTATATGTAGGTGAATTTATTAATGAAACAATAGGTCGAAGTGGACAATTCAGTTTATGAACTTTAGGTAAACCATAAATTCGAGGTATGTTTGTATCATGCTCTAATGAATCTTTACGTAAAATATCCTTACCTAAATAACCTTCCATTCGCCTTGAATTTAACAATTGAAAAGTTTCATTTTTCAATTGTTTATCTGAATTTTTGTTTATTTTTTCATACGTTGTGTTATCATTTAAAAATTCTTGCATTTTTTTGTTATATAATTCTGTATTAAGAATGACAGTAATATTACTTTTGTCAGCATGTGTAATTAGTAATTCTTTGTTAGATTGAATAAATTGTTGTGTTTTTTAAATATTCTGTGCAAAGAATCTGTCAATATGATTGATTTTAGTATTCTGTAAAAGTTGATGTGATGTGGTTATCATTCTATGTCTTAACAAATTACGATCATCTGTATTGTTAATTAATTGTATATTTGACTCTATGTCTTTAACAATGTCTAAAATTATTTTACGTTTGTTGGTCAAAAAGTATGAAGTAAATTTGTTTCCTTACCTTAAAATCTCATTAATTTCATTAGGAATGAAGACATTGCTCAAATTTGTAATCCAAGGATCTTTGAAATCAGAATTAATTTTATCTTTATGTTTGTTTATATTAAATGGTATCTGAGAGGTATTATTAATTTTTAAATTTTGAAGCTTTTTTTCTAATCTGATTTTATCATTAATATATATTGTTAGGTAATGAGTTTCGTAGATTTATTTTGACGTTATTGAAGTTTTGCTTTAATTTCATCATTAAGTAAGCGATGTTCTAGAGAATATGACA
>JAAAKG020039263.1:0-19100 GCA_010014905.2 Druon quercuslanigerum
GAAACACGAGAGCCTGCATGAAAAAATGCATGGACGTTAAAGAAGCTAGAGAAGTATGCCAGGACAGAAAAGTATGGTTTAAAATAGTTAATACGAAGAGTTTCAGTAGAGGGAATGACGGCTGAAACAAAAGTCCTTGGATACTAATGGACCCAAGTGGGGAACCTCACATGACATCTTTGTGAGGATCTTCACTTGGGGTGATTGCTAGAGAGATTGGTCAGAGACCTGGGTCGGAGCTGTGTTGCGGAATGAACGCGTTATTTGAATAAATAACATGAGAATTCTAGATCAATCTAAATATTCTATAACCCCTTCCTCACACTACTCTTTTCCCCATCGAGTGAGTCACGCATACCCCGAAAGGGAAACGGCTTATTGGTGTAATAATAATAATACATGTCAAATTTTTCTAACCTCAAAAAATCTTTCTACTGTTTTACCGTCATATTTTACGAAGAATGAGAAAACCATAATTCGACTTCGTAGTACGGTGAGGACAGCACCTCGATAGGGCAGAAAATGTGATGTCCTAGATATATAGTTCCCCCACTCTGACACCCCGTACCGCATTTGCGTTTATAATATCTTTGCCTGCAGTTTCTTTTTCTTTCTTCAAAGAAAATAAAATTTGAATGAATCGGAACTAAGATATTTTCTACTCTTGTTTATTTATGTCCTTTCTCAAACTACGAGAAATGTAACATTTCTGACAGTTCTCAATTTCACTGTTTTCAATTATTTTAAAAGTGGTCTGAACTCGCAAAACCCACTACAAAACTATGTGGAAGGAGAAATAATTTGTCGCTCATCGAAAATTTTGTCTGTTTATAGAGACAAATGCACTATTCTCGAAAACGGCGGATCGACGAAACGGAACGCAAAATTATGATGATGATGTGTCTCATTAAAATTAGTTTTTAAGCTATAAGTTGCATTGAGCTATGCATACTTAAGGAGATATGCGAAGAGAATTGTTATAATGAAGAGTGAGTCATCTATTATATAATTACTGACAGGTCTTTAATACAATTTAAATTATTCTTAGATTCTTGCAAAACAATTCATATTTTTTCGCATATTTCCCTGAGTATATGCACAATTTAAAAAAAATTATGATACAAAAATACTTATTTTAATGAGTCACATCCGACGTCATATCTTCTGTATTCTGTATAATTTTGCATTTTGATTTGCTATTTTCTAGAAAAATTAAATTTTTTGTAAAAACCGACAAATTCACGGTGTGCGACCATTAAATATTATCCTATTTATTCTAGGATTTATTTCTCCTTCCGCGTGATTGATTCTTAACCCAAAAGGAACAAAAAAATAAAAAATGAAAGTTGAGATAGGGACCTATATTTTTAATACTCAATAGTTATAAAAAGTTATAATTCTTAGAATTATAATTTTTTACATAAATAAAAATTCGGTAAAAATCTTTTGAAGTACGACAAAAATATTAATAATTTCATATTATTCGAGTAATAATAAAGACCAATTGCAATGTAGTACAGAAGAGAAACTAATTTACGTTATGTTACAAAATTAAGAATTTCGGTTTTGTGTTTAAAAATTATTTACAAATATGATTATCAATAATTTTTATTAAATTTCTTGACTAACATTCTAAACGTACTCTTATTAAAAGAAAAAATTGTTTCCTACCCGAAAATGCCAAGATTTTGCATTTACTTTTTTAAATTGTTTGTATAAATATTATAACTGTTAAACATATTACAAATTATAATTAATATATGTCACTCTTAGGAATAGGTAGGCAAACACAATGTGCTACATCCAATTTAAACTGATTTCTCAATAATTATCCAAATTCTGTATTTCAAAAAGAACAAAGATAAAAGAGAAATATAAATTGTATCATATATGTACAGGAATCGATCTTACTGGTTATCCAATATTATCGAATTATTGAACCAACTAGCTTGAATTTATGAAGTTCTCATAGCATAATGAACACGTTAGTACTGAATACATGAATTTAAATTTATGTATTTTAAAAGTTAAAACATTCTTAAAGCGTGACTCTAATGGGATAGAATCTTTTAGTGAACGTTTTGTTCGCTTGATGCTCAAGTGTGGCAGTTCAGGAGATTAAGTGAAAATCGAATCTGAAAACCTCAAATTTAAATATTTTTCAAGAAAAATTGCTTATCAAATTGAATTTTTCTAATTTTGTAGAGACTTTTGTGATTTATGTTCCCATTTACAAAGATTTAAAAAAATTTTCAGCAAGATAAAACCTTTGTAACGAACGCTAAATGTTTGATATAATTGATAGCAAATTATAGAGAATATTAATTTACACTATGGGAAGCCCTAACTATTCATTTAACTACTTCTGTTTCAAATTGTCGATAAAATCCATTATATAGTTGCTTTTCTTGGTTTTAAGAAACAATCAGTCATCGCTTCTGGTATTAGAAAATTTAAAAACGAGAGCAAACGTAATCATGCATAATAGAGAAATATCACATATTGGCTTACAAATAAAACCATTTTAATAATTAATATTACGGTTAATTTTTCAAGATTTTAATACAAAAGTCATATTTTTGGCTATAAAACTTGAAATCAGTTTTTTTATCTCTCACCTTTACTCCTTTTCATATCTTATAGATAAAAGTTCTTCCAGTCGTGTTAAATAGTGTGCAAAATATTGTAGTTAAAGTTTGCAGAAACAATTGTTACGTCTATTCCAATAAATTCCAATAAACTATACTCATGCATAGTTAACTAATGTACCTGAAGGGCCAATGCCTATACATAGTTCAATAAATAAATAATTAAATAAATGACTAAACAGATTATTTTTGTTTAGTGAGCTTCTGCGCCTTGATTTAAAACAATTTATAACGTAGATGAGCCGTTCCTGATGCAAACAATTATTTTCTGAAAAATGAATATATAGGATATATTCCGCATTGGCACATTCTCATTGCGCGCATCTGTTGGATCTCGCGCTAAATATATTTTATTCATTTCACGCCTCGCGCTCGGTTTTTGTACTTCCTCCACATTTGTGCACATACCTTTTCAAAATAAAGATCAAAGCCTCGACAACTGTCATCAGATGATTATGAATTCTCTTTTATTAAAGCTCCTTCGGCATTATCGAACACATTATTCGTGTTATTACATGCGTTTGGCACTTGATTTAGTCCAAAGTGCAAACTTTTCTATATGGACTTCAACTCTGCTATATCAATTTATTAAATCTATTTATAGACTAACTAATTACTTTCGATATGAAAAAAATAGTTAGCTAAGAATTAACTTTACGTATGCGCTGAACAAAAATAAAAAATAAAGTCTCACAAGTATTTTTAATCTTAAGGTATCAGTACGTTTACTTTGTTGTTAAATAAAAAACTAACAGAAGAAAACATGCAAAAATCGCCTCAGACAAATCTCTTTGGAATTAAGTTAATTTTCATTTTTTTTAAATGCTCAAATAGGGCAAAATTTTTAAGTTGCAGACTAAATTGTCAAGAAAACAATCATTTCCCCCACTCTGCACTCGAGCGAACGCTCGCACATCAAAGACCAGTTATCACTCAAGATAGGTGAGGAAACAATTTTTTTCAATGAACTCATCTTTAAGCAAAGAGTCAACCTTAATTTTCAGCCTTGTAAGAAGTCTATTAAACGTCAGATTGGCGCCCTACGTTCTTTCAAAAATGACAAAAAAAAAAAACATTTTCTTAAAAGTTCTCCCTATATTTTCTTAGTAGTAGTTGATTTTTTTTGCTAAACTTTTTTCTCTTCCAATTAGCAACTAATAATCTACAAACGAAATTCTCAGTTTTTAAGTAAATTCAGAAATCTGTTTTTAATTACCGTTCAGAGTAGTAAAAACGCGAGACCCCACCTCAAAATAAAGCTACCTTAATCACTTACTCGAAACTGGTTGACGTGTTTTAATCAAAATAACTTTGCTTTCATTCAGCAACTAATAATCTAGAAACATCATTCTTAGTTTTTCATTAAATTAAAAATAAGGTTTTATAGAACGGTTTTTTTCTCTCCTAATTATTGGCCAAATGTGGTTTGATTTTGTTGTTTTGCTACCTTTAAAATATTAAGCAATTTTTTGGATAGAGAAAAACCCCGGATATTTACATGCTCGAGTGTTTTCATAGTCCTTAGTGGCGTGCGAAGCTTTTGTTACAGGTTGCATATATTTATTAAAAGAAACTATATAGTATATATGTACTATAAGCTCACCTGTAAATCTACCCTTGTTTCACATAGGTCACCTGTGTATCCGAGAGGACACAGACAGACAGCAGTGTCACCGCCAGTTGTTAAACATTTTCCTCCGTGAGAGCATGGCACCTTGCTGCACCTGTCTGCTGTACATTCCTCTGAAAGCACAATAAATCATCAGATTTAATATAACGATAACGGCAACTCCGCAGGAGCTACATTCAACCTCAGGGAGTGTAGATTATAATAAAACTCTGCGGGAGTGTTTGCACCCTTCTAACATAATGGGCAAAGTGAAAAAAAAACTTTAAAGATTTTATGAGCAGAAGCGCCACTTTTTACTCTTAATGGTTCGCTTGCTTCCCTGTCAGAAATGATAAATTAGTTTTTATTTGCTTGATGAGCGTCAATAAAAATTTCATGTGTTTTAAAACCAAGCAAATTGATTACTTCCAGATTTTTTACCTATAAAAAGCAAAAGGTTTCAATTATTTTCTTTTATTTCTAAATTTGAAGTTTAAATATAATAATTTCTAGGAAATTTGAACAAATTTGAGATGTCCCACAAAATTGGCGGCGCCGGAAAAGGAGATGGAGTAGTCCCGGAATTCCGGGATGATCAGTCAAACTTATGAAGAAAATATGACTACTCACGCCGAAGTACTAGATGACGAGACACTTCGTTTAAAAAGATTAAAAGAATATAAGAAGGTCCAAGCAGTACAAAGAATTAAAAAGAATATCTTGACTGGCATCCCTCGAAAGGAATTTAAATTTAATGATATAATCAAATTTATACAAAAATGCATCCAAAGTAATAAAAACTGAAACAACTCATTAATTGAAAGCTGTCAATAACAAAACTAAAATTTACTAAAAGTTGTCACTTGGCTAAAATAATAATGGCTAAACTTGTCGATTTTAGACAATATAAGTTTTAAAGCATTGGCATACAAGTGTTAAAAAGTTGAGAGTATTAAAATCAAAATATTTATAATTTTAGCAAAATTCAAATAGTTTTAATCAGAGTTTTGAAGGTGCTTGCTACGGCCCTTAATCTCTAAAATATTCGAATTGAAATTAACAACACGGGAAAAAAATAACGACAGGCATGAAAATTTATCCTCAAGTTGAAGGAAAAATGTCATTTTAATACAAAAAGATTGCAAGAAGACGTCAAACTACAATGTTCTCTTAACGTGAAAATATCTCGGGAAATAATAAAAAAAACTTTTATAGTTTTTTGGCTAGTTTTAAACGTACACTGCAGTCCCGCAAGAATAGTTCCCGTTATAGAAGACAAGGTGGTCCAAGCGGACAAGAGAGTGGCCACAGTGAATTAACTCCGCAACAACACAGGAGTGTATGAAAAAAGCGGGCCGTACCCTCTGCGGTTAATCGAGTCGTCTGATTCAATCCGTTTAAAAAATGTCGCAGGCCATTCGGTTTAGTTCGCTTTCAGTCACTCAGTGATTTACCTTGTGCGCGTTACGAAAATGTCTAATGGAAACAAGAATCTTTCGAAGAAAAAAAAACAACTTTTAGATGAAGTGAAATCAGGTTCGTCAAAACAGATTTATATTTTAAGTATTGCATGTTGATCATTAAACTTTGAAATCTATAAAAGTTAAAAAAAATTTTGCGAACCGAGAAAAAACTGGGAAATGGTCAGGAATTTTTTTCGATTAAAACGACCACCCTGATATATGTACATGCACACTTAAAAATCAGTACTTTTATCAAGTTTGATTTTCGAGCACAAACATTTTCACGTTCAATATGACATTATAAAATCAAAATAGAAAAAATACAAAAACCCCCTGAAACGACGTCTATAGCGGGACTGCAGTGTAATACTTTATAGTATTTTGCTTAATTGTTATGGTATGTTTAGAAGTTTGTCCCTAGATTATATCTTCGGTTCGAATTTGGTATCAAAAAGTGGCAAAATTTCAAATAAATAACATACTCAATACATATTAAAAAAAATTCGTAACAATGATATTTTTAGGAATATTACTTAAATTCATGAAAATATGATAAAACATAACGATTAAAAAAATTTGTGTTTACACATTTTTGAAATTTTGCGACTTTTTTGCACCGAATTGACCTAACGGCAGAATCTGGGGATAAAAAAATGTCATATTAATATTATGAAAATGTAGGAAACTTTTGCAGCAGCTCAAATTTGATTCAAGAGTAATCGGTTGACCTATAATATTGATAAAATTTTATTGAAGATGAAGGAAGTTATGCTTATTTGGAATATTTGCGAAAATTTTTTTTACAGCAATACTTATTTATATAGTGATTTGAGACGAACCGATTAACACATATTATTGAACATTTGATTGAAAAGCAAGGAAGTTATGGTAACTGCCAATATTTAAAAAATAATTAAAAAAGTTATGGTTACTTATAATATTAATATTTATTTTTCAGTAAAAGTTTTTTCATTAACATAATTTAAAGTTGATATACGAATAAAAAATCCTTGATTTGAGACGAATAGATTGAGCTAATTGCATTTTGGTATACTTATGGAAGACCTTGTCAGAACACCACTTAATATTTTATTTTAACATATTTTCATTAATAATTGTAAGTAATGAGAAAAAATCATTTATGCATCCTCAGTGACACAGGGAATATATTTGATAATAAATCATAACGAGAAAGAAAAGTTTTTATCAAATGAGGACCATAAAGTAATTATAAATAAAGACGAAGTGGAAACACCTGATACCGAATGCACAGCTATATAGTTCGTTGTTAATTAAAAAGTTGTCAAATTGAAATTATTTAAGTTGCAAACATCTGAGCATTCAAAATTGAAATCATGGTCATTCCTAAATTTTGAAATGGAAATCAAAACTATTTTAAAAATTGGAAAAAAGATGAGTTCAAACCTGATGTTGTCCAATATTTCCTGGAATTTCAAATTCATAGCAAACAAGCTTAAATAGTTTTAAATTAAAAGCTACGAAAATCAAGTTTATTGACTTGCAACATTTTGAGGTTTATTAAAAAAAATGTCATCAAAAATTGAAGACTCTTAATGAAAAATTCGAATATTATTCCAGGGCCTCTTTACTCTTCCTCGACGAGTCTTTTGTTTTTTTTTTTAAATGTAATTACTTCGCGCTTATAACATTCCGTCGAGTTCTCAGAAAAACTATTTTAATAGCCTCGAATTTGTGGCGCGAACTCTTCTGTCTTTTCCACTTTCCACTCTTCTCAGTTGCGAAAGAGAGGTTCGTGCCCGAGTTGTATGTGCCAATGAAATTTGGACTTTATTTTCGCTCCTGAATTCACTCAGCTGGCATATAACGACCCCTTTCGCATCCGGAAGAAATGACTGCCCGTTAAATTGTTTTTCTTTTCCTCGAATATACGACCCTCTTTTTGTCCTTTCGCGCTTGGAAAAATACGGCAGACTTCATGTGCAATTTTAATAATCATTTCAGAGCTACTTGTTTTATTGACTTACTAATTATGAAATTTCCCATTCTGATATTTTCAATTCAAAAGGCGTCTCAATTTTAAATAGAATGCATTTTAGTACAAACTTCTTAATCTGAATGCCTTTAAGTTTAAAAACTTAAAAATTCCACTTTCCTCATTGTTTGATAGTTTATTAGAATGGAAGTCCTCAGATTTCAAAGATTTTCCATTCAGTAATTTTAAATTTGAAAGAAAAAAATAAAATTTAAAGCTTTTGAGATTGATCGCTTTTATTTCAAAGTTTTTAAACGTATATGCTTTCAATTTCAAATTTCTCAAATTTTGTCTCTTTAAATATCAAAACTTTTGAATTAGAACATTTTTAATCTTCATTCTTAAGGCAATACAAAATTCGTTGCTTTAAATTTTGGATTAGATAAGTTTTAAAAAGTCACGAACTTAATTTCAAAGTTTACTTATCCGAATGATTTCAACAGTTCATAAAACAGTTGAATTTGCAACTAAAAATATATATTTTTAACAAAATAGTTGAATGCTCCAGCAAAAATGATACACCTTTACCCAAAAATGAAAAATGAAATAGTTAAATTTTCAGCTAAAAAATGAATTTTTAATAAAAAAAATGTTTGTCAACAAAATAAATCAATTTAGAGTCACAGAGGTAAATTCTATACTAAAATGATAAATGTGTAAAAAATATATAACGATGAGTGTCCAACTAGATAGTTTAATTTTCAACTAAAAATATTAATTTTCAGCAAAAAACCGAGCTATAAACAAAATAGTTAAATTTTCAGCGATAAAGATAAATTCTGAACCACCATGATTAATTTTTAACCAAAAATAGACGAATTTTTAATAGTTAAGTTTTAAGTTAAAAATAATTATTTTCAAAAAAAAAAGATTTTCAATGAAATAGTTAAATTTCCCACCATAAAATCAATTTGTAACAATACAGTTGAATTTTAAACCAAATAATTTAGTTTTCTACCAGAAAAGATTTATTTTTAACCGAAGATGGCATAGTCAAATTTTCAACTAAACAAATTAATTGTTAAAAAAGAAGGAATTGTTTAAAAATAGTTCAATTACAATTAGTTTGAGTGCATCTTGATGAATAAAGTTACTTTTTTTAATTTTTATTCACGCACTGCTGGAGTCCTTGATCGTGATTGCATTAATCTGAGAAAGAAGTGCAAAGAGAAAGAAAAATATAAAAGTAGAACCCTGATGGCAAATCGGTGACAAAACGATTGGAAAACATCGAGTTGCTATTGAGGGTGGATCGAGATGAAGGCCTTTCCGGAGTGTGACCCCTCTGAGATGTAGTTTGTAAGGATTCGTTCTCGGATGGTTGGACGAAAGAAAGCCACACTTTTGAATAAAAAAACTTTCACAATGCAACCAGCTCTCATATATGGCAAGCCCCTAAAGAATGGAACTATTCTTGCAAAAAATATCGATAAATGATGACATTGTTACATAAAAGTTATTGAGGTATTCAAAAATGTAGATGCTTTTGTAAATTATTTTATATTAGAAGCTTGAAATTAAAAAAAAATTAACAAACATTAAAAACGCCCAAATTCGAAATCTTAATAATTGAAGGCATCCAAACTTCAATTACTCAGCAAATTAATAATAACTAACTTTCTCAATAAAAAGTTTTTGAAATTTAAATATCTTTGAGCTTCCAGACTGAAAAAATTCAAATTTGAATTGATAACACCCGAATTCCAAAAATTCAAAATTCAAAGGTTTAATTTTTTAAGTTTTTCAATCGAAATCATACAAATTCTTCACACTCTTTCACACTCTAGCACTAGTAATACACAAATAATAGTAATAGCACTAATATGTGTTGACATTCAGAAGCTTTGAGATTCAAAGCTCAAAATTGTAAATTTTTCAATATTGAAGTATCTAAATTACTAAACTTTGGAATTAAAATCTTCCGAATTCTGAAAATACGTAGAAGTTCTACCAACTGAAAACCCCATTTACACTTCTGTCGAGTGGTTGAGCACTTGATTTATCAGCGATCACTAGACTTTAAGATTTCAAAGATTTAAAGAGATTGTAAGGGATTTTAAGGCATATTTAGGAATGTAAAAAGATATTAACAGATTTATTAAGAACTCTATGAAATAAATAAAATAGAATTAAATATCAAAGAATTTTAAGCTTTTAAAAGGATTTCAATGGATTTAAGAGGATTTTTATAGACTTTAAGTTATTTTATACAATTTTAAAGGTTTAATGGCACTTTAAAAGATTTCAAGGGGATTCGGAGAAATCCAAAGATTTCAGGGGTTTCTGAAAGATTTTAAGGGATTTCAAGAGGTTATACCAAATTTAAAGGAATCTTCAAGATTTCAAGGAGTTCAACTGGATTTCGGATGATTCCAACAGTTTTTAAGGTTTCAGGATCATTTAGAAGAATTTCAGGGATAACAAGAAATTTTATAAGGGGCCATTTAGAAAATACGTCACGCTGAGAGCGGTAGCTTTGGTGGCCGCCTGTAATGCGTGGGGGTTGGGGGTATTTTTCAGGAAACATGGCTGCAAATTTATCGCTTTTTAGGTAAAATAAATTTTTTTAAACTAAAAATCAAATATTTATTTTTTGTTGAAAATTCAACAATTTGGTTGGAAAATAATGTATTTTTTTGTGAAGTTGTCAGTTTTGGTATAAAATTAGCCTTCTTGATTGTTGGTGGTCCATCTCTTTATTTAAAAATTCTATTACTTTTGTAGGGAATTCAATTGGGTTAAAAATTAACCTTTAGATTTAAGATTCAATTGTTTTGTAAAGAATTCCCTATCAATTGAAAGTTGAAGTATTTGGTTGTAAATGCAACTATCTGGTTGATAATTAATCTCGTTTTTGTTGAAAGTTCAACTATTTGGTTGAAGATTCATCTTTGCGGATCGAAAATTTAATTATGTATTCAAATACTTTGTTGAAAATTTGATTCTTTCTTCAAAAATTTAACTATTTTGTTAAAAAGTCGTTTTTCTTGTACAAAAATTCAACTGCTTTGCTAAAAATGAGTCTACTTAGATGAAAAATTCGCCTTCTTGTGGTAGAAAATACATATTTTTTGGTAAAAAAAGTTCTTGGTGGAAAGTTCAACTGTTTTTAAAACAATCGTCTTTTTGTATACTGTTTATGGTTGAATTTGATTCTTTTTTGGTTT
This sequence comes from Druon quercuslanigerum, assembly GCA_010014905.2. Taxonomy (NCBI): domain Eukaryota; kingdom Metazoa; phylum Arthropoda; class Insecta; order Hymenoptera; family Cynipidae; genus Druon; species Druon quercuslanigerum. Next base: position 10,902 of record JAAAKG020039263.1, read on the forward strand.
GCAAATTCGATCATCCGGTCAAAAATTTAACTATTTGGGTAAAAAATCGTTAAAATTTTCTAGGAATTTTGCGGGATTTCAAATATTCCAAAGGATATTGCAGATGGTGAAATAAATGATTAAATTTAGTAATTCATTGAATATACGTTTTTTCTTCCGTTTCTATTGAGCTATAGGAAATTTGGAATATTATATCTAGAAGGGCATACACTGATAAAAATGAATCGAGACGGAAAATGAAATTGCAGTTTAGCCTCGCAACACATTTCACTTTGCAAATGATAATCGCGAAAATAGAATTATCTCGTTACGAGCTATGATAGTCCTTTTCAGAGGCGATTTTCGCACAGAAGCTGACGGCAGGAAAATTATGAATACACCAGTGGTAGCATTGTTGCAAATGTAACACTCGCATTTACACGTTTGCACGCGCTGAGTGTCATAAGAAGCAGTTAGCAAACATATTGTAAAGGGAGATCTCTAAAATCAACAGACGATTGAAATTACAATTTTAATATAAGTACTATTTTACATGGGCAAATAGATTTTCTGTTTTCCCCTCTACTTCATCTGCCAGTTCTAATTCTTCAGATAGAAATTTATTCTTATAATTGTTTACAATTAAAATAAACTTTTTTGAATATATGAAAAAGTCAAAGAGTGCTTTTACTTTTCTCAAAATGTTCACATTTTGATCGGGGCCGTGCATGAATTACGTAGTCTTTTAAGTCGATCAAGTACGTGCTGTAGTCGATCTGGCTTTGACGTCGGAAAAGTAAGTGAAGAAAAATGTTAGCTTAATGAAAGATGGCTAATTTTAAAGAAGTAAATATTGTACGTTAAGGAACCAAAAAGTAATATTCCAAACAATATCTTGTAGCTTACCGATCTGAAAATCTGATGAAAAGTAAGGAAGTTTGAAAGCTTTTAAAGACAGTGAACTTTGGAGCATAGTTTTCTATTGAAAAAGTCATAGGAAAAATCTAAAAAAAATCATGGTGGTACCTTAAACATTTCTGAACAGATTGCCGTCGAAAAATTTGCAAAATAATTGTTCGTTTTTTGTAAATAAATATGCGACTGAATTATCTTCAGTTCTAATGAAGATAATTTTTTAAATTGGAGGTAGTTAGATGAACTATCGCAATAATTTATCATTTGAAAGAAGTATGTGATTCTTGTTATCTTCGTAAAAATTGCGATATTTAAAGTCAGTTTTTTACATGGGGAAGCAAGTGACAGAAACCAGCCGTTTTTCAGGGGATCGTCCTCGGTTTCAGATCTGTAAGCAACCAAAACTTTTTGGAATATTACTTTTTGTCTCATTAACGTACAACATTTGCAACTTTAAAATGATCCCTCTTTCATGAATCTACCATTTTTCTTCACTTAATTTTCCAACGTCAATGCCACAGAACTCAAATTTTCTCGCCGATTTATATAACTTTCTTAATGATTATAATAGTATTAGTGGAGATTTGCCTAATAATATTAGTAATATTGAGTATTATAAATTATTATTAATATTTATTGTAATTTTTCATAAATTCACAGAATAATAACAAATAAACCAATGAGTGGTGATTCACAAATTACGGTAGGTATTTTTTGGAAATTTAATTGAATAAGTATTTAGTTTTATAAACATACAATTTCATCATATCTTTAGGACCTAAAATTCTTAGTTTCTCAAAAATTCATTTTTTTATATACTCATTTTTTGTTGTTGTTAAAGCTGAAACTGTCTGGTTAAACATTAATCTATTTCGATAAAAAAAAATTTCTATTTGAAATTAAATTTGTTTGTATAAAATTTGCATTTTTGTCTTGAAAATTCAATAATTTTGTTGAAAATCCACTATTTGGTCTACAGTTCAAAAATTCCTAATGATTTTTTCAAACTGAAAACTGAACTATTCTGATTTTGGTTTTAAATGTAACTTTTGTAGTTGAAAATTCAATTCTTTAGTTGAAAATCCATGGATTTTGTTAAAAATTCGACGTTTTGGTCGATATTTCTGATCCTTTTAGTTGGAAATTGAATTATTTGATTGAAAATTGATGTGTTTTGCTAAAAAAAATCGTCTTTTCTGGTAGGAAATAATGTTTTTTAAATTAAAAATGTAACTGCTTGGTTACAAATTAATCAATTTTAGTTGAAGATTCGAATATTTTGTTCAACAATTTTTGTAGTTAAATTCAACTGTTTCTAATTTAAGATGAATTTTGCTGTTGTCGAAATATCAAATATTAAATTTTTTGTGGAAATTTGGTCTTTTTAGTTCAAGATTCAACTAGTTGGTTGAAAACAGAACTACTTTTTTATATTTATTTTTTGGTAAAGATTCATAATTATAGATGAAAATTCATTTCTTGGAACAAAAATTAAACTAATTTGTTGAAAATATATGTTTTGGTTTAAAATTTATATTACAATTTATATATTTGGTTAAAACTTGAACTGGTTGGTTAAAGATTAAATTTTTGTTGAGAATCAATATGTTGTGTAGAAAATTCGGAGTCCACAACATGTCACATCTGCGGCATGTCACAAGTGCGGCATCTCTACCTAGCCACTTCTCGCACCAGTGGAAAGAGATTCGATGAATATTATTTCTGTAGTCAGTTATAGGAGTGCCTACCCGCCCCCACGAGACGTTTGAAAAAGGGTACGGGAGTGACCTCACATTATCTCACATTATTTCCGTGAAAAATCATAGAGGTGCGGTGAGAGACGCCGCAAGAATATTAATTTCACTGTGCGAATATTAATTTCACCCCCTGGGAGAGAAGCCGCTACGTAGACATAGCGCCGATGTAACATGCCGCAAATGTCACATGTCGTAAGTGTGGCATGCGGCAGATGTTACTTGCAGCAGGTTTGTTTGGCCACAGAGACTTGCCCCAAAACTCGTTTTTTTGGATTGCAAATTCAACACCTTGATAGAAAGTTCAACTTATTACTAGAAAATGCAATAGCTTTCTAGAAAATTTGTTTTTAAAAATTGAGAATTCATTTTAAAAATGAAAATTGAACTATTCCATTGTTGGTTAAAAATGGACTTTCTTTGTTTAAAAGTTCAAATATTGGATAGAAAACTTATAAAGTTTGTTGATAATTCAACTACTTGAAATTTGTTTTAAATCTTTTTTGGTATAAAGTTAATTTTCTTAGATGAAAATTTATTTATTTTGTTAAGAATTCTTCCGCTTTAGTTAAAAAATTTTTTCTGGTTAAAAATTAATCTAATTTGTTGGAAGCTAATCTAAGTGAATAAAAAAATGAATAATTTTTATGACATTTTTTTCGTTATTGGCTGAAAAAACTTTCTTGATTGAAAATTCAACTCTTGTTAAAAATGTGTCTGTTGGATTAAAAAATGCATCTTTTCTATTGAAATGTCATTTTTTTTTAAACAACTGCTTGGTTGAAAATAAATATATTTTGGTTGATGATACAACTATTTTGTTAAAAATTCGTAATTTTTGTTCATGTCAATTATTTTCGATTTAAAATAAAAACTTGTTCTTGGTTAAAATATCAACTATCCCATTATTTGTTGAGGATTTATCTGTTTGGATTCAAAATTGAACAGCTTTGTTGAAAGTTGATCTTCTTAGCGACCCTCACACAGGTTGGCAAATGGTTCAAAATTTCACAAAAAAACTTCACGTACATTATGCAGGGCTCCATAGTATACAATTATAAGCATTTTATTTTGGACGCATTTAGCTTTTTCAACAATTGGAAATGAAAAAGTTTGTTACAGAACTTTTATATTGAATTATTTTAAAATTCATTGAAAAGATAATGAATAATTAAAGATTCCTAATATAAATTTTTTTCCTAAGAGAGGTATGGAGAGACAAAAAAGAAGGTATTTTAATGTTGAGAGTAAGAGTGCGTACATATATATATATATAGTAAATTAGTAATTGGAGAAAATGATTGATGTACTAACCGACGTCAAATCCATTTGCAGCATCTCCCCTTGGGGCGAGTGGGAAACGATAACGATGTTCGTTGGCCTCCAGGTGTCGGATGCAACCCCTGAAGCCCTTTCTGACCGGAAGTCTCTCTAGACCAGTTGTGTTTCCGGGACCACCGACGAAAAGCGGTTCTCTAAATGTTATTCTCGAAAATAGACCCTGTAATCAGAACGGAACTGTCCTCAATTCTCTGTTTCTCCTTCTCCGAATGGATACACATTACACAATACATAACGCACACAATCATATGTAAATCACAATAAAAGCGAAATGGAAATAATAATGACATAATGGAATTCAATTGTATTTCTTATGATGAGCTGAGCACGAAGAAAAATAAAGCAAATGGTATTTTAATCATCAAGATGGAATTAAATTAATTCGATTCAAATGCAATAAGATAACATCAACACGACAATGTAAGAAGGAATTTAACTGAAAAAACATTTTGGTTCTCAAGAATTCAAACTGAACGTAAAATAATACCAGGCCTTTCAAATTAAATCTATATAAATCTTAAATCTGTGCAGTATGAACTGTCCTGAATTAAAATATTTTAAATTGAATGCTTCTTAAACTAAACATATTTCAAAAAGCTTTCCAGTTAAAAAATTATATTAAGTTATTTTTCATTGTCTGATTTGCTCGTAGAAAGAATATAAAAATTATTTTGTTACAAAACATGACATCTTCATGATTAAAAAATCTTGGAATAAAAGTTTAAAATTAAAAGATTTAAATTTTTTAAAGCTTGAAGTCGGAAACGTTCAAAATAGAAAATTCAATTTTTCCAGATTGCATGTATTTGAAATTTCAAGATTTAAATTGAACCGAAAGAAATAGGTTTAAAATTTCAAGTATTTAAAAAGTTGAATATCTCTTTTTAAAAGTTAATTTTGAAATTGTATTGGAAAAGTATTTAGAATTTAAATATAACCCTAGCGGAAATTTACTTTTAGAATAAAGTACCATAAATTAAAATAAAATACGATAAGGTGAAAATGATCATTTTAGTTATTTGTAAAAATATTTAAATATCGTTTAGTTTTTATATTGAAATTATTTAAATTCGAAAACTGTCAATTTAAAATTGTACACTATATAATAATATATAATAAGGTTACAATTATTAAATTTTGAATTTTTTTCTGACTTTCTTCGGTTAAAAAAAAGTAAAAAAAATCTATGTGAAATTACGATGAGAATATAGAATGCATTTTGACCTCGCCTCTGTTTAATAAGCCAAACGCCGCCTTTAGGTCCACGAACATTGCTATCATTGCCCCCTTTCCCCTTTAAATCCTCTTACTCCCTAGATAGTTCAGAACATATACGAGGTGTTACTGCCAATAATATTTATTTATTCGTGAATATCAATTTTGCCCCCTTTAAAGTAGTCCCCCTCGGATATAATGCACTTATGTCAGCGCATTTTCCAATCTTCAAGGCACTTTTGAAATTCACTTTTCGATATGTCATTTAGCTGCTTCAGCGATTCTGCTTTTACCTCATCCATGTCGTCAAAACGTCTTCCTTTCATGGATTTCTTCATCTTTGGCAATAGGAAAAAGTCACAGGGGGCCATGTCCGGCGAATACGGTGGTTGTGACATAAATATGGTGTTATGTTTGGCCAAAAACTCACGAACAAACATTGAGGCATGAGCAGGTGCATTAACGTGGTGCAGTCGCCATGACTGATTTTGCCACAAAATTGGTCGCTTCTTCGAATTCCTTCACGCAAACAACGTAAAACTCCTACATAATATTCTTTATTAATCATTTGACCTTTAGGTGATAACTCATAATGCACTAAACCGTTGAAATCAAAAAACACGTTTGATCGAACTTGTCGTGCTTTTTTCGTTCTTGGTGACGTGTAATGCTTCCAGGTAGACGATTGAGCCTTAGTTTCGACGTCATATCGATATACCTATAATTCATCACCTGTTGTGGTTCGCTCAAGCAATCTAGGGTCGTTATTCACTTCATTTAGTAAATCTTGAGCGATCTCATGGCGATATTGCTTTTGGTCGAAATTTATCAATTTAGGGACAAATTTTGCAGCCACATGTTTCATGTGCAAAACATGCGTAAAAATTGTTTGACATGAGTCCTTTAATATACCGACATTCTCAGCAACCTCTCTAATGGTAAGTCGACGATCGCTCAGAATCATTTTTTCCACTTTCTCGACTGTATCGTCCGTTACCGATGTACGAGGACACTCAGGTCGCTCGTCATGTTCAACGTCTTCCCGTCCATTTTTAAAACGGTTATACTACTCACCCCCGTGAAGTTGGCCCCCCGAAGTTCAATTTTTTTAAATTTCCTTTCGCATACGTTTTTACGTCGTTTGTACTGTTTGTACATCCGATATTTTCGTTTGTACCCTCTTGGTTACGAAATTAGGGGCAAAATTGATTTCGGGGTGCTAACTTCACGCATCCCCCCGAAGTTCAAATGTCTCAAATTTTTTTTTTGCATACGTTTGTACGTCGTTTGTACTGTTTGTACATTTCAAATTTTCGTTTGTACCCTCTTGATTGCCCGGCTGTGGGAAAATAAAATTTCGCGTCATGCCGCCGAAATTAAAATTTCTCAAATTTTCTTTTTGCATACGTTGTACGTCGTTTGTACTGTTTGTATATTTCATATTGTCGTTTGTACATAGCCGGGAAACCAAGAGGGTACAAACGACAATATGAAATGTACAAGCAGTACAAACGACGTAAAAACGTATGCAAAAAGAAAATTGGAGAAATTTGAATTTCGAGGGGATGCGTGAAGTTAGTCTCCCGAAATCAATTTTGCCCCTACTTTCGTAACCAGGAGGGTACAAACGAAAATATTGGATGTACAAACAGTACAAAAGCCGTACAAACATATGCCAAAAGAAAATTTTAAAAATTTGAGATTCGGCGGGCTGACACGAAATTTTGATTTTCCCACAGCCGGGCAACCAAGAGGGTACAAAAGAAAATATTAAATGTACAGACATTACAAACGACGCAAAAACGTATGCAAAAAGAAAATTGGAGAAATTTGAATTTCGGGGGGATGCGTGAAGTTAGTCCCCCGAAATCAATTTTGCCCCTACTTTCGTAAGCAGGAGGGTACAACCGAAAATATTGGATGTACAAACAGTACAAACAACGTACAAACGTATGCGAAAGGAAATTTAAAAAAATTTAAATTTCGGGGGGCCAACTTCACGTTGGTATACTACTCGAAAACTCTTGCTCGTCTCATAGCCGAGTCACCAAAAGCAACTTTTAATATTTCAAAAACATTACTGCACATTATTGCATTTTTGTAACGAAACTTGATGCAAATTCTCTGATCCATTTCTTCCAAAAGTGAAAAATCGCTGAGTGCACTAAAACATTTATAACTTCACTGCCAGCTGATGGCAAAGGAAACATGCAATATGGCTACCAATGCACATACAATATCCAGGCAAGTACAGCAACATAACAAAAAAACATTTTGCAAAACGGACGAATACAGCCCGGGAAATTGAAAAAGTCTCGTTATTTTTTGATTAAACCTCCCAGCTCTAGAGTGGTCGGTATTGTTGGCAGACCCATTATCTGGAGCCCCGCGCATTCTATTGCCTTGAACCGTACTTATTACAATTATGTTTGGTGTTATCATTGTTGTTCTAATGTCAAACTAGGGAAAGGAGTTCGTCCATCCTTGTAGAGCCCCGTATGCAAGGAAAAGGCTGCGTACTCTGAGAGGTTGCCCGGTATCTCAGAGTCACCGTTTTAGAGACCTCACCCAGGTGCCATTTAGCTTTCGCCACGGTTTTCACACCCCGCCAAGGTGTTAACTCCTTCGGGATCACCCCTGGACAATAGTCCGCAACTGTCTATTAATTTTTTTGTAACCATATTCAGCAGAAAGCCTTTGTATAGGGACCCTCTATCCGCAGCCCGAGGACGCGTTCGGTGGCTTTGTCATAGGCCCTTCAGTCTGATTCTAGAGGAATCAAAACCGAACCGAATATATACCTTGTTACACTTGTTTCGTTAGTCGTTAATCCTTCATTCTCTCAACATGCCCGAACCATCTTAACCGATTTCTTTCCCATGTGTCAACTAGCGTCTCTGCCGCCTTACATTCTTTACGGATTATTTCGTTGCTCACTTTGTCCATCAGAGTTTTCCCGCATATTATGCGCAAGAATCTCATGTCAATCGCGTTA